>JAFMOC010000247.1:535000-587500 GCA_019802505.1 Corydoras sp. C115 | reverse complement strand
TAGTTATGCTTTATTTCCATAACTTTATTAAATGCATCACATAATTACAAGTGTGACATCATCATTAATCAAGTCACATGACCGTCATTTCTGATGAAGGATGATATGTTTTATCATGAAACTTTATTATAAAGAAATAAAATTAACACAGAGATCAAATTACAATAACTTGATGTAAAAATGATTTCGTTCAGTTTGTGATTTGCAGATAGTTTATCATTTTTCTTAGTTTGCTGTGTAACCTTTAATCTCAGACTGTAATTCAGCAGAGTGATGATGTGATGGAGTGAATCTTGACACTTAACGCTGAACCCTGTGACGTTAGAACTTCTCTCTCATCCTGCAGCTTTTGATTTATTGATTTCTTACCTCATTGTCTGTGTAGCAGAAACCAGTAACATGAATAATTCTGAACTGTAAAAAAAACAACAACTTTGTTTTACTGAATAAACGTTAAAATGTAAAATCTTTTTTTTCTTTTTCTCTTAATAATGAGATAATAATATTAATTTCATAATAAGCTAAACATCATACATGATATTTAGTGGAGGGTTTTTTTTACCACTGATGTTGTTTTGTAGATTCTTCAGCTAAAGGAGTTTTTTCGAACAAAAACTTACAACTTTTTTATTAACCAGCCACTTTTTTGGAGCTGCTTCATGCAGGGTCCTGAAGTGTATATGTAATGTCTCTCCACACACACACACGAACACACACACACACACACACGAGAGTCGTTTAACTTTATAATAAACATCATTTTTAGAAAAGTTGGGTCACATTCTAAAAATCCACTTAAACTCTAAACTGTATTATTTCATTCACTTAAATCTAAACACAAAGAAACAAAAAAACATTTTTTAAAATGATGAATCAAAAGAAAAGGAACAGTTGTTGATCACAGCCGAAAATGTAAGGTACATACTTTTGTTTCTTACAAATCAGTAATATTTGTCATTAATGTCATTAATAAATGATCAGATGTAATTGGTTTAATCAGCTCAGATCACACACCTGATGGAGAAGAGGTGAATCAGATGCAGCGTGGATCTGATTCAGAAACGAAATGACTCAGCACTCAGAAGGTTTGTAATAATAAACTGATATAAAGCCACAGTTCAGCATCCTGAAGCAGAAGCTAGTGGACTAAAGCAAGGTTCTCTCTCTGATGTGCTGTCTGATCTAAAGCATTCTCTCTGCAGATGATCAGACACTGGATCGGTTCTGAGATCAACCTTAGACTTACCAAACACTCCAAAGTTAAAGTATCAGGGGTCATGAGGTTTAAGAGAAATGGATAATATAAACAGATCAGCGAGAACATGCTAATACTTATAACCAAAGGGTTTAACTTCCTGTTCTGCTTTGAGGTTCTGCAGTATCTCAGGAACCATTTGATAAGAGTCGGAATTAGAAGAAACACACTCATACTCAGATTTATAAAGAATCCTAACCGAGGAATAAAAATACAGACATTAATGAACAATGTTAATACAATGCTGATACAACAGAATGCAATTGGAGGGAAAGGCTGACCTGCACTCTCTAACGCCACCAGCTGGTTAAAGTTAAATCCACAGAACCTGGAGCCAATCAAAAGACTATAAACTACATCACAACTCCCCCTATCTTCTTTTAATAAGAATATCACAGGATGTAGAACCAGTTCCATCAGGTCACTGAAAAGGAGGAAGATGATGAAGGCTGAGGTTCTTCCTCTTCGCTTATGATGGAAATACAGAACCCTGTGTTTACATCATACATTTGTTTGGAGCAAAACAAATGTAGTGATTTATTTAGAAAACTAAAAAAAAAATGTTAATAACGTACGAGGAGACCTGGTTTAGTGAAATGTTCTATAATAAACTGTATATCTGCAGATTTCATCTGATTCTATTAATTTAAATCTTATTCTTTATCTGTATCCTGTACGTCAGGTGACGCTGAAATAATGACTGAAATATAGTTCCTGAACTAAAACCTGATGAAATCTACAGCAATCATTAAAAACTAAAAGTCAAACAAAATGTAAAGAAATCATAATAAAAACTAAGTAGCAGCTTATGTTTCCATAGTTCTTACCTTCTTGCAGAACCTCAGCACTTGCACTCCTGTTGGTCTTTAAAGAAGAGACGAGTCAGAACCACAGCAGAAACATCTGGTACAGAATCAGTGGAACACACAGCTGTATGAAGCAGATGTTAGTGTGAGAAAATCCGAATTACTCTTCTGAACACAAGTCTGATTCAATCTGTGGAGCAAAGCAGTCTGGGTAATGTGGTCTCCTTCATCAGGTTCACAGATCAGATACAATACATAGATCCGTAGTTCCTTCTGAGAACCTGACAGGAGCTATAAAGACTGGGACATCCTGAGCACTGAGTGGACTGTAAGTGGACAGTGGAGATGAACTCATGAATTAAGTAACATTACAGTCCTTTAAAGATTCACTCAGTCATAACAATTAATAAACACTAATGAGAGAACCATCACGGCTTTATTACAACATGTTTGATAGAACAATCAGACAGAGGATAAAAGAACAATATCAACAGATAATAAAGCAGAGATTAATAAGATAACGTCGACTCAGTGGATCTGATTCAGTAACTAAATGACTCAGGAACCAGAAGGTCTCTAATAATAAACTGATATAATGTCTCATGAAGCAGAAGCTAGTGGACTGAAGCGAGGTTGCTGTTTGATGATGTATCTGTCTGATCTGGTGTCTGATCTAACTGATTCTCTTTGCAGACGATCAGACACAGGATCGGTTCTGAGATCAACCTCAGACCCACCAAACACTCCAACATGAAGGTATAGAGTTTAATTAAGTTAAAGAGAAATGGAGTGTATAAGAAGATCAGAGAGAATGTGCTAATGCTCATCACCAGTGGTGACCTCCTGTTCTGCTCTGAAGTTCCACAGCATCTTAAATATGTGATTATATTAATGATTACAGGACATGTCAGTAAACCCAGAACTAATAATACAAATTTATCTAAGAAAATACAGACATGAATGATCACGATCACTAAAATGCTGATGGTCATAGAGTTGAGTGGAGATAAAGGTGTAACTGCACTCTCTAGTGCCACCAGCTGGTGGAAAAGAATACCACAAAGCCTGGAGCCTATTAGAACAGGAATTCTTAATCCATGGGCCGCGGCCCAATTGTGGGCCGCGAGCGCCACCTTGAGGGCCTCAGAAGAACAACAGTTTTTACCTTTGGGCCGTAGAGGGCCGTGGCACCACGTTGATTTTTCATAAGGTGCAATACACGTTCTCACCGCTAGTGCACCACTCAGATGTTTAACAACTTATTTAAAACGTCGAAGAAGAACCTTAGCTAACTGCCGAAAATGGAAGCCTATTTTAAGAGAAAAGTGGAAGATAAAAATGAAGGTAACCCTTCAAAAAGGCCAAAGTCGTTAGAAAATATAACAGAGACTTTATTAAATATGGTTTTGTGAACGGAGGAAGCGAGGTAGAACCCCGAGCTCAGTGTGTGGAGTGTGGACTGTCACACTTTATCAAATTTATTTTTATGTTTTTTAAACATTTACATTAACATTTCGATTGTATTCATTTTATGGTAGTAATTTTATTTATTGAATTTGTCTATTTTTGTTAAAATGTAAAAAAAAAAAAAAAGTTATTTTTGTGCTGATAAGCCTGTGGACTGACTGTTGGATTTGTTCAAATACTTTTCACGGAAAAGTTCATATAAATTATGTTTGTCATAATCATTTCTTGTGATTATTTGACAGGATTTTTACTTCTAAACTGTAAGTGTATTTAATTTAATTGCAATGCAAGTACAAAACAATTAAACCGAGATTTAGAATAATTATTATTTTGATCAGGACATCGGTAATAACTAACTGGGCCTCGGGCCACTTCGTGTCCAAGAAATTGGGCCCAGAGGTCAAAAAGGTTAAGAACCCCTGGATTAGAAGATAATAAGCTATATTACAAAACCACCAGTGTCCCATAACAAGAACATTATGAGATACAGAACCAGTTCCATCAGGTCAGTGAAAAGAAGGAAGATGATGAAGGCTGAGGTTCTTCCTCTTCGCTTGTGATGTAAATACAGAACCCTAAGAACCCAGAAGAGAGCTGGAATTCCTGCACATGTACAGTGTACAGTCATGGTCAAAGGTTTTGAGAATGATACAAATATTAATTTTTACAAAGTCTACTGCTTCAGTTTCTATAATGGCAATTTGCATATACTCCAGAATGTTATAAAGAGTGATCAACTTAACAGCAATTAATTGCAAAGTCAATATTTGCTTAGAAAATGAACTTTATCCCCAAAACACATTTCAACTTCATTGCAGCCCTGCCTTAAAAGGTCCAGCTAACATCGTTTCAGTGATTGCTCCATTAACACAGGTGTGGGTGTTGAGGACAGGGCTGGAGATCAATCTGTCATGATTAAGTAAGAATGACACCACTGGACACTTTAAAAGGAGGCTGGTGCTTGGCATCATTGTTTCTCTTCTGTTGACCATGGTTATCTCTACAGAAACACGTGCAGTCATCACTGCACTGCACAAAAATGGCCTAACGGAATAGTATCGCAGCTAGAAAGATTGCACCTCAGTCAACATTCTTTCGCATCATCAAGAACTTCAAGGAGAGAGGTTCCATTGTTGCCAAAAAGGCTCCAGGGCGCCCAAGAAAGACCAGCAAGTGCCAGGACCGTCTCTTAAAAGTGTTTCAGCTGCGGGATCGGGCAACCAGCAGTGCAGAGCTTGCTCAGGAATGGCAGCAAAAAGCTGTGAGTGCATCTGCACGCACTGTGAGGCGGAGACTCTTGGAGCAAGACCTGGTCTCAAGGAGGGCAGCAAAGAAGCCACTTCTCTCCAGAAAAAAACATCAGGGACAGACTGATATTCTGCATAAGGTACAGGGAGTAGACTGCTGAGGACTGGGGTAAAGTCATTTTCTCTGATGAATCCCCTTTCCGATTGTTTGGGACATCTGGAAAACAGCTTATTTTGAGAAGACGAGGTGAGCGCTACCACCAGTCTTGTCTCATGCCAACTGTAAAGCATCCTGAAACCATTCATGTGTGGGGTTGCTTCTCAGCCAAGGGAATCGGCTCTCTCACAGGCTTGCCTAAAAACACAGCCATGAATAAAGAATGGTTGCAGAATGTCCTCTGAGAGCAACTTCTCCCAACCATCCAAGAGCAGTTTGGTGATCAACAATGCATTTTCCAGCATGATGGAGCACCTTGCCATAAAGCAAAGGTGATAACTACATGGCTCAGGGAACAAAACATAGAAATTTTGGGATCTTAATCCCATTGAGAACTTGTGGTCATTCATCAAGAGACGGGTGGACAAAGAAAAACCTACACATTCTGACAAAATGCATGCATTGATTGTGAGAGAATGGACTGCTATCAGTCAGCATTTGGTCCAGAAGTTGATTGAGAGCATGCCAGGGAGAATTGCAGAGGTCCTGAAGAAGAAGGGTCAACACTGCAAACATTGATTTGCTGCATTAACTCATTCTAACTCTCAATAAAAGCTTTTGTTACTCATAATATGATTGCAATTATATTTCTGTATGAGATAAAAACATCTGACAAACGCACATAATAACCATAGGGCAGCAGATCATGTGAAAATATAATATTTGTTTCATTCTCAAAACTTTTGGCCATTACTGTACTGTACAGTAGGTTCGTTTTTGTATTGTTAAGGAGGAAGGAACCTTTTGTTCATCCTAATCAGAAATAGAGGTTCTGTCCTGTTCCTCTGTAAATTGTTCAAATCTAATTGCAATTCTTTAAAGAGAATAAAACATGAAGGTATCAAACTTTATTTAAGAAGAGAATCTCTATGGCCCTGTTCTCCTTGCTACTGTACACAGGTGACTGTATGATGATCAGCTGTCATCATCTCACCTGAATAATTATTATAGGTTATTATTACAGGTGATTATAATCACAGAATGAGTCCGACTTCTGTCCTCGTTTGCTCCACACAGAGCCAAATGAATTGAAAGTTATATTTTCACTTTATACAGACTGTAGTTCATCTGTTTGTGGACTACTGTGTACGTCCCCTGTACTCTGTTCTAATGATCAGAACCCCAATAGTATATTTATATTTATTGATTTATAATGGGTGGCACGGTGGCTTAGTGATTAGCATGTTCTCCTCTCAGCACTAGGGATTCCCGGTTCGAATCCTCATCTGGCTGGAGTTTCCATGTTCTCCCCGTGTCCGTGTGGGTTTCCTCCGGGTTCTCCGGTTTCTTCCCACAGTCCAAAAACATGGATTAAGTCAATTGAGTTCTCCAAATTGCCCCATATAGAGTGTGTTTGTGTGTGTTTCTGCCCGGTGCCCGAGACGTTTTCCCCTGGATGGGCATGGGGAACCCCCCCGTGACCCTAATAGAGGATAAAGCTGAAGATAATGACTGAATGATGTATAATATTTGGTTGGTGCATTATTCCTATCCCAGCAGTGTCACTGAGGTGGAGAAATGAAACTACTAGTGTGCACTGTACATGTCCAAATCTTCTACACTTTTAAATAACTACAAATTCTGAAATCTGTTTTAGGTCAATTCTTTATGTTTTTTCTTGAACTCCTTTATTAAGATTCCTGACCACAATTCTCGTATGAGCTCACTGTTCATCCTGTTCACCACTGTGAGCAGAAACAGACAAAAGCTGGGACAAACTTCCTTCTTGCTCCTTTAAGAAGATTAGGGGATATGTATTTATATGTGTTTCTGTCTGTATGCTGCAGCTTTAACTTCATTCATTCATTCATTCATTCATTCATTTAATTTTAGTAAACTTTTTTTTTTTTTTTTTTACCAGGTTATTTATTTCATCTCTTCATCACTCTGTAAATCTGAGCTGTTCTGTGTTTAATGTTTGTAATTGTTTTGAGTTCCATTAAGAGAACCAGCCCCACTGTGTTCTCTACTTTTAAATGCTGGTTTTATTTTCTGTTAGTGCTACAGATGTGTTCGAGGTTGTATTTTGGTTCCAGGTGTCCACAGGATGTTCTCCCAGAGGACTGTGGTTCCACTGGTGATCGTGGTGGTCATGATACAGTGAGACGAGCATGTGATGGTCAGTAATGAGTCGTTTCCTTCACACTTCGGTTCCGAGTCCTGGGATGACATTAGGGCTGCAACACCGAATCGATAAAATCGATAAAAATCGATTATCCAAAGTATCGATAATGAATTTCCATTATCGATTCGTTGGGTCGCATGATTTCCGCGTTACTCGCGATGTCGCACCCGCTTACGTCACCTGCAGCGCTTCAATAACGTTGGAAAATAATAGCGGGTTGAACAGAACGAGGCGGAGTCTGCAAAACAAGTTGATAAATCGCACAAATGAAACACAGCTAACGCTGAAACTAAAGAACGTGGAACATGCAGCTCTGCGAACATGCGCAGCAGCACGGTGATGATACACCACCTGAAACTCAACACTGATGAGGATGAAGCTGAACAGCAGATAAATCACTACAACATCCCGAGATTCTTTAGTTTAAAGTGAATCAACGTAACGCGACGTCACACTATCAGACCGGCAGAGCAGCTTCATGCTGTATTTGGTTGTTAATTGGATAATAACAGCGATAGAGAACGTGTCTTAACGTCCGTTATACGAATACGTCCGTATTTCCCGGGACATGTCCGTATGTCACGTCCTGTCCCGGTTTATTTTTTAAAGTGAGGAAATGTTCTGGTTGTTAGCGGATCAATAGCAGCACACTGCAGGGGAGCGGGGATTGACGCGCACACGCGCACGGCGTAAAAGTACTCGGCTTTAAATGTCCCGGCTCTGGGACACTGCGCGCGGCCCCCCCTTTCAGACCGCGTCCAGACAAACAGGAAGCCTTATACAGTGTGCAAAGCAGCCACATATGTCCCGGTGTCCAATTGAAATTTCACACAAGAGGTATTTTTTTGTTAACTGGTTAATTTGTTTTTAACTGGTTTAATTTTTTTTTTCCATAGCTGATTGTTAATTAGTTCATTTGTTAATTAATTTTTTTCCAATAGGCTACAGAACAGACAATATTTGGTTCATTACTGAGGGCAACTGAGTATCGTGTTATTTGGAATTGACTTTTGTTGTTAAGTGAGGGACGTTTAGATGATACATTATTTCTTTCATTGTGCTTTTCATTAATTACAGGAAATGTTAACTTAAACATTTTGAATAAAATTACTATATATAATACTATACTATAGAATAATTTTACTGAAAAACATCCATCTTTGGATAAAAGCGTCTGTTAAATGATTAAATGTAATGACATGGAATTTTTTTTATTTATTTATATCCGATTCATCGATTAATCGAAAAAATAATCGACCGATTAATCGATTATCAAAATAATCGTTAGTTGCAGCCCTAGATGACATGATAAATATCTTTATGTAAAGTTAGAATAATGATCTCAGATCAGATGTTTGCATAAAGCTTTGTCTGAATCATTAAAAGCAGCCAGTTCAGTCAGCTTTAATTAAACAATTCTGCTCTGTCCAACACTGTCCTCTTTATGAGTGAGTGTGAGTGTGAGACTTAACCAGATTTAACTTTCTGAAATCTTTGAATAGTAATCTGATTCATTTTGAGTGTAAATATATTGTATTTAATCTTTCTTCTGCATCAATGCTTTTGTTAAACCTTCAAATTAGCAGTGTTGTAAATGAATGTGTTTTCTGTAGAAACTGTAAATGATTGTATACTGGAAGTTCTTTCTTTAATAACCAAAATTTTACCAACAATTCCTTTTTTTTCTTACTTATTTTAGCTGCAACACATCGGATGAAGCTTCAAGTGTAAACTCCTGCTGTTGTTCACAGGTAGTGGTGTGTGTGTGTGTGTGTGTGTGTGTGTGTGTGTGTGTGTGTGTGTGTGTGTGTGTGTGTGTGTGTGTGTGTGTGTGAAAACAACCTTCAAAGAGTGTTGTATTAGTAATTTTAAGTATTGTGTGGTGGGCTGTGCTTACACACAGAGAAATTTATCATTTACATTTAACCCATTCATGCAGTGAAACTCACACATATACACACACACTGAGTGAGGTGCACACACCATCCAGAGCAGTGGACAGCCTTGTTCATGCTGCTCAGCAAGCAATCGAGATTAGGTAACTTCAGCCATGGTAGATTTTGGGACCGGGAATTGAATCAGGGACCTGCAGGTCAAATGGCTTGTTTCTTAACCACAAGCCTACAACTATTCACTACAGAGCTCAGAGCGTTCATGTATTTATTCACTGTACTACGAAAAATTGAAGGATAGCAAACCAAACATACAGTAAAGATGACTCAAATCTGATTTATTATTAATGTTTTCACTTGTAATTCACTTTGGAATGAAAGTGTCTGCTTAAATGTAAGTTTAATACAAACTGTGATGGTTTTAAATGTTAAAGTATATTTAGATAGTTTACATGTGTGTAAGTTAAACCAGTTTGTTTGTGTAGGCTGTGGATTTAAATAAAGACAGAGTGTAAACATGTTGTTACAGGTGACTGGGGCACCTGTCCCTCATTTGGTTTTCTCATTATCTCAGTTTGGGTGATTGGTTTGTTTTGTGCACGTTTGGTTGGTTTGTTATTTAGTTTCTGTTTTCCAGCTTTTCGGGGCACGTCTTTGGTTTGTAGTTATAACACCCTATGTTAGTTGTTCGTTTGTTTCACCCTTTTCGTTGGTGTTCCGTCACCAGTTTTTATAAATTCGGTTTTTGGATTTTATCCCGGTGTTGCCTGCACTCTCCTTCCGCGTTCAACCACGTTGCGGCGCTGTGCATTATCTCCGCGCAGGTCGCACTCGTGGGAGTGTTTCCGTGGACCGACGTACGCTTTATTTTCCCGCGTAGTTGGTGCCCGGGAAGCGCTCACTAGGCGCGAGCGGTGTACGGAATTACTCCGCGTAGCCGCCCTCTTCCGGGGAAGAACGGACTTTTCTAACACATGTCAAATGTCTGAATGTTTGGTTCACAGATCGTGCTGTTTAACTGCATGTACAAACACTTAGATCCTAAACATGAAAAGTAATAATAATAATAATCAATAATGGCTATTCATTCTGAAGCCCCTATACATACGTCTGTCCTTAGTTAGTCTTTGTATAATATATGAGTCTCATTTTGTATTTTAATAAGACTCTTACTTTGTGCACAGTACTGAAAAAGACCTGCTGAACAGCGCAAACAGCAAACTAGTGCACAGTACTGAACCAGTGAGCACTGACTGTGTTAGAACACTGCTCCTGCTACAGAGAAATGAAGTGACTTAATGAGTGACCTTCATCCATATCAGACATACTGTCTCTCATCTCATGTATGTAGTGAATTTGAAATGTAGTGTTGGCGGTAAGAGAATTTGGATGAGTAGCAGTGATGCGATCCTAAAAAACAAAGTTGTAGTACTTAATACCCAAAGTATTTATAAAAAAAAAAAAAATAGAAGCAGTAATGCTTCTTTGCATGGAATAAAATCAAACAAGCAGCAGGGTGTGCAGTTTTCTAAAATCATTTGTTTTTGAAATGAACTTCCTCTACCTCTATGGTTTTCTGTAAAAAAAAAAAAATATATATATATATATATATTTTTTGTTTGTTTGTTTCTTGTGGAAACCCTTTAAGATCCATATATTAGTTAGTTAGTGTGTGTGTGTGTGTGTGTGTGTATGAGAGAGAGAGAGAGCGACTGAGTGTGAGCATACAGTTGTGATCAAATTTATTCAACCCCCACTGAAATAGAGTGTTTTGGCCAGTTTGACATTGATTTGGATCATTTCAGTCATCTTATTTACAATTATATCAAAGAGGCACTTATAAATTAGACAAATATAACATAATATTTATGATGGAATAACCACAAATGTCTTTACTGTGCTCACATCATTATCAGTTTTATTCAACCCCCTAGTGACATTATTTTTTAGTACTTAGTACAACATCCTTTTCCAGTTATGACAGCTTTCAAGCGTGAAGCATAGCTTGACACAAGTGTCTTGCAGCGACCTATGGGTATCTTAGCCCATTCTTCATGGGCAAAAGCCTCCAGTTCAGTCACATTCTTAGGCTTGCGCACTGCAACTGCCTTCTTTAGGTCCCACCAGAGGTTCTCAATTGGATTTAAGTCTGGTGATTGCGATGGCCACTCTAGAATGTTCCAGCCTTTCATGTTCAACCATGCTCTAGTGGACTTGGATGTGTGCTTCGGATCATTGTCCTGTTGGAAGGTCCAACGTCTCCCAAGCCGCAGGTTTGTGACTGACTCCATCACATTTTCCTCCAAGATCTACTGGTACTGAAGGGAATTCATGGTACCCTGCACACGTTGAAGCTTTCCTGTACCATTAGAAGCAAAACAGCCCCAAAGCATAATTGACCCCCCGCCATGCTTCACAGTAGGCAAGGTGTTCTTTTGTTCATAAGCCTGGTTCTTCCTCCTCCAAACATAGCGCTGGTCCATTGTCCCAAACAGTTCTAATTTAGCTTCATCTGACCACAGTACACTGTCCCAAAACCTTTGTGGCTTGTCCACATGACTTTTGGCATACTGCAGTCGACTTTTCTTGTTCTTTGGAGTCAGCAAGGGGGTGCGCCTGGGAGTTCTGGCATGGAGGTCTTCGTTATGCAGTGCGCGCCTTATTGTCTGAGCTGAAACTTCAGTGCCCACATCTGACAGGTCTTTTTTCAGTTCCTTAGCAGTCACGCGGGGATTTTTCTCCACATTACGCTTCAGGTAGCGCACAGCAGTCGCGGTCAGGATCTTCTTTCTGCCACGACCAGGTAACGTTTCCACTGTGCCCTTTAACTTGAACTTGCGAATGATACTTCCGATAGTGTCTCTTGGAATATTTAACAACTTCGCAATCTTTTTATATCCATTGCCATTCTTGTGAAGAGCAATAGCCTCTTCTCTTGTCTTCTGGGACCATTCTCTTGCCTTCACCATGCTTGTAAACACACCAGTAGATGTCTAGAAGGAGCTGAGTATCACAGTCCTTTTAAATCTGCCTAATTGGTGCTTATCATGCTTGATTGCTGCTCGTTGACATCCACGACCTGATTGAAAACACTGGAATGAACCTCTGTTCTTATGAGTGGTAGTTGTAAAGGGGTTGAATAATTGTGTCAATGAAGAAATCACAAAAAGGCCATTTAATACTTTATGACAAAAACAATTGATGCTATCTTAGTTGCATTTAGTTCTTTAACAAGTCCTTGTAAGATTTCATTATGAACACAATTACAAATGTGCACTGAATTCCATAAAACCCTTCGCAGCATTGGGGGTTGAATAAATTTGATCACAACTGTATATGGATGTGTGTGTCTATGTGTAAGTGCTGGACATTTGTTTATAGCTCAAGCGTTACATTGTGTGGGTCTGTTTGTATGTATCTATGCTGTTTAGTGTGTAGAGACTTCATGCAAATGATTTACACCTTACACATTTCACACACCTTCACACTTGGAACAAATACACACACACCCTCACAACCTTTAAAATCAGGCTTCACCCGTCTACACTTCAACACAGGTACCGATTATTTTATTATATAATTACAAATAAGTAAATCTAAAAAAATTGTGTGCGTGTGTATGTGTGTGTGTTGGTGGGCGTCAGGGCGGGGGGGGACTGAGATGGACCACTTTACTTATCTTATTTAGTTATCGTGTCATCCCTCCTCTGGTGTAGAGTGTGGTTCTGTTTCATACTGCAATGAACAAGATGGACCATAAACATCTTACTGTTATAAATCATTATGGTTTGTGTGAATCAGACGGTTTTGTATGTATGTATTCTGATTCAAATGTAAAAACAAATTCAAAAATTCTAGGGTTATGTGTGTTCTCCACTTGGCTATGTGAGTTTTGGTGTTCAGAAAATTATATATTCATTGTATTTATTTCATATTTGTTCTTTTTGTATTAACTGCATTTAATACTGCAATTTTTTATGCTCTTCATGAATTTTTACCCACAGTGCCTTTTTCTTACTGCATTCTTCTGTAACACATCAGTAATGGAGCTTTATATGTTCTTCCTCCTGTCATTCACAGGTAAGGTGTGTGTGTGTTTGTGTGTCAGTCAGATCCCTCATGATTAATAAGAGGTTTTTTTTATCATTGATTAAAATAATCCAGATTATAAAACTGATGAGCTATTTTAATAAATCATGGTTCACTTCTTACACCAGCATTTCTGCTAAATATGAAGTGTAATTTAAAATGATTATTTGACGATAGGCTGACATGGGTGCATTATAGTTGGCATGTCAGCCTTTCAGCGTTAGAGAACCAGGTTCAAATGCTTTTCTCCACATTAAAGTTGAGGATGAAAGTATTTTTATCTCAGTAAATTCTCAATAAAACATTAAACATGTGTGATGATTAAATCTTTACAATTCCACATTACACTCTTTAGTTTTTAAAGGTTTTGAGTTCTTCTGATTCGCAGAAGGAATCTCACTCGGACTCTCTGTCCCCCGTAAATACTATCTGATCAAGCAGAATAAAGCATGGAGTGATGCTCAATCCTTCTGCAAAACCAATTACGAAGATCTGGCCACAGTGGGAACCAGTGACAACATGATCCGACTCCAGAACGAAGCTCAGAAACAAACATTCAGTGGCATCGCATGGATCGGACTGTGGAATGACATCAACAGCTGGCGCTGGTCCTATCAGAATCAACCACTGGGGAGTTGGAATGATTGGTGGACAGGTGCAACTCCTGCCATCCCCAACAACCAGGGTGGACAGCGGGAGTGTGTACTGATGAATCAGTGGTCCTGGCGGGACACACCATGCTCGTGGTACAATCCTGTTACGTGCTACGATGGTAAGGAACCAAATTTAATGTTAACTGAGCTGTTTAACCAACGAGTTTCGAAGAGTTGAAAGTTGTCATTTATTACATTTAACTTTGAAGTGCATGTTTATTTTTTGCAGAACGGAAGTCTGGAGATTCTGCGTACATTTTACACTCCACCCCTATGAACTGGAGTGAAGCTCAGACCTTCTGCAGGATCAACTATACAGATATGATCATCATCAGAAATTCAACAGAAAACAACATGATAAAGTTAATACTTGCAGCAGCTGCATCCAACTCTTGGACCGGTCTTTTCAGAGACTCCTGGAAATGGTCAGATCAGACCAACGTGTCCTCCATCTTCTGGAGCCCCGGATATCCAAACAACCTCAACTGGAATCAGAACTGTGCTTATATTTATAATGGTCTGATCTACGATGCTGTGTGTGCTAATACAGCTTTTTTCTACTGTCACAGGTGTAAGTTACACTAAACATCGGTTCTATGTCTAATCCTGCACTCAATCCTGGGTTAAAGTCTCGTTTTTGTAACTTTATTGTAACTTAATAAAGTTTTTGTAACTTTATCAATTTGTAACTTTATTGTAGTAATCACAGGACAGCAGCAGATAATAAGGCTGAGGGTAAGGTCGACTAATGACATGAAGGATCCTTCAGTGAAAGCAGTGATGATGGATCAGGTGAGGTTCATCCTTTACATGGTTTCTTTTATAATGTTAGAACTGTAGGTTCATTTTTCAGATGGTTCTGTATATAATGTGAGAACTTTAGGTGCCTGGTTCAGTTTAGTTCCTGGTGAACTAAATATGATCTCCATTATCAATCCTAATTAAGTAACTGGATGTGCTGTATCTCTTCATTCATTCAGAACTTCAATAATCCTTTTATAATGTTCTCCTCATGTTTAAATTCACATCTTCTTCCTGATGAACAGAGTGCTAAAATGTGATTGTGTTTATAGATGAAGCAAAAGCTGAAGGATCGTGGAATGACAAACTTCACTATCAGATGGAGAGAGACAGCAGATGGAGAAGTGTTCCAGAAGATCGATGAAAAAGTTCCTCCTGTTTGAAGCTAAGACTCATGGAGAACCTTAATCATTTCCACTGCACTTATAGAGTTCTTTGTAGAGTTCCTGGTCCATGTAGCATAACTAATGAAGGCTCCCAAAGAAGAAGAATATCAACAGCAGAACATTGAAGATTAGAACATTTAGAACATTTAGAACATTGTAGCATTTAAAGTGCTTCTTCTTCTTCAGGAACCTCTCAAGTTCTACATGGTTTAGTATAGATAACCTGTGTAGAGTTAGGGTCACATTATACTCACGTACTCATAGAACCAATCTGTTGTCATAGAACTAATCGGTTGCTTTATAACTATAATGTATAATATTATACATGCATTATGCTTTTAATCCTATATTTTATTACTCTGGTCTTTAATGTCATAATATATATATATATATATAGTTATGCTTTATTTCCATAACTTTTATGATGATGTCACACTTGTAATTATGTAATGCATTTAATAAGCTTTATTATAAAGAAATAAAATTAACACAGAGATCAAATTACAATAACTTGATGTAAAAATGATTTCATTCAGTTTGTGATTTGCAGATAGTTTATCATTTTTCTCAGTTTGCTGTGTAACCTTTAATCTCAGACTGTAATTCAGCAGAGTGATGATGTGATGGAGTAAATCTTGACACTTGACTCTGAACCCTGTGACGTTAGAACTTCTCTCTCATCCTGCAGCTTGTGATTTATTGATTTCTTACCTCATTGTCTGTGTAGCAGAAACCAGTAACATGAATAATTCTGAACTGTAAAAAAAAAAATTTAATAAACGTCAATGTAAAATCTTATGTTTTATTTCATAATCTGTTTCTCTTAATAATGAGATAATAACAATAAGCTAATATTGTTCATAATAAGCTAAACATCATACATGATATTTAGTGGAGGGTTTTTTTTTACCACTGATGTTGGTTTGTAGATTCTTCAGCTAAAGGAGTTTTGATTTGTAAGTCTCGAACAAAAACTCACACACACACACACACACACACACACACACACACACGAAAGTCGTTTAACTTTAGAATAAACATCATTTTTAGAAAAGTTGGGTCACATTCTAAAAATCCACTTAAACTCTAAACTGTATTATTTCATTCACTTAAATCTAAACACAAAGAAACAAAAAAACATATTTTTTAAAATGACGAATCAAAAGAAAAGGAACAGTTGTTGATCACAGCCGAAAATGTAAGGTACATACTTTTGTTTCTTACAAATCAGTAATATTTGTCATTAATGTCATTAATAAATGATCAGATGTAATTGGTTTAATCAGCTCAGATCACACACCTGATGGAGAAGAGGTGAATCAGATGCAGCGTGGATCTGATTCAGAAACGAAATGACTCAGCACTCAGAAGGTTTGTAATAATAAACTGATATAAAGCCACAGTTCAGCATCATGAAGCAGAAGCTAGTGGACTAAAGCAAGGTTCTCTCTCTGATCTGCTGTCTGATCTAAAGCATTCTCTCTGCAGATGATCAGACACTGGATCGGTTCTGAGATCAACCTCAGACTTACCAAACACTCCAAAGTTAAAGTATCAGGGGTCATGAAGTTTAAGAGAAATGGATAATATAAACAGATCAGCGAGAACATGCTAATACTTATAACCAAAGGGTTTAACTTCCTGTTCTGCTTTGAGGTTCTGCAGTATCTCAGGAACCATCTGATAAGAGTCGGAATTAGAAGAAACACACTCATACTCAGATTTATAAAGAATCCTAACCGAGGAATAAAAATACAGACATTAATGAACAATGTTAATACAATGCTGATACAACAGAATGCAATTGGAGGGAAAGGCTGACCTGCACTCTCTAACGCCACCAGCTGGTTAAAGTTAAATCCACAGAACCTGAAGCCAATCAAAAGACTATAAACTACATCACAACTCCCCCTATCTTCTTTTAATAAGAATATCACAGGATGTAGAACCAGTTCCATCAGGTCACTGAAAAGGAGGAAGATGATGAAGGCTGAGGTTCTTCCTCTTCGCTTGTGATGGAAATACAGAACCCTGAGAACCCAGAAGAGAGCTGGAATTCCTGCACATGCACTGAAGATAATGAAGATGATGAGTCTGATGAAAAGATCTTCATGATCCTGATGATCTGGTGGTGGACCCCATGGATAAAAGCAAAGAAAATGATAATAGGAAGGCCTCATGTCTCCTGATGGTCTGCAGTAAGATCAGAGAGAATAATTAAAACATTTTAAACTTAATCATGATGATTATTTTAATTGTTTTTAGTAAAGTAAATCTTTCAAAGTTAAAAGTGAATGTTATGAACTCACCAAACTCACAGAGACTGAACGGAAAACCACTGAGTACAAACCAGAAGATGAAGATGAACTACTGGAACCTGAACAGAAACAGGAACCAGCAGATAAATGTTTGGATCAAAACAAATAAAGTGATTTATTTAAAAATCTAAAAATAAATGTTAATAATGTACAAGGAGACCTGGTTTAGTGAAATGTTCTACATCAGTCATGTAGAAACTGAATATCACTCTGTATAAATCTAATAGATCTTTATGAATAATATTGATTTCCAGCAGATATCATATATTAATAAATTGTATGTAGCAGATATTATATATAACATATAATAAACTGTATATCTGCAGATTTCATCTGATTCTATTCATTTATCTTTAATCTTATTCTTTATCTGTATCCTGTACGTCAGGTGACGCTGAAATAATGACTGAAATATAGTTCCTGAACTAAAACCTGATGAAATTCAAAGTTTTTAAAGTAAAGCTATTTAAAAAATACAAATACTCAAAAACATTCATTCATTCATTCATTCATTCATTATCTCCCGCTTTATCCTCTATTAGGGTCGCGGTGGGGTTCCCCATGCCCATCCAGGGGAGAACGTCTCGGGCGCTGGGCAGATAGACCCAGGACAGGGCGCCAATCCATCGCTGGGCACACACTCACTCACACAGACACACTCTATATGGGGCAATTTTTTGAGAATTCAATTGACTTGATCCATGTTTTTGGACTGTGGGAGAAAACCGGAGAACCCGGAGGAAACCCACGCAGACACGGGGAGAACATGGAAACTCCACCCAGATGGGGATTCGAACCGGGAATCCCTAGCGCTGAGAGGCGAACGTGCTAACCACTAAGCCACCGTGCCGCCTACTCAAAAACAAACAATGAAATCTACAGCAATCATGAAAAACTAAAAGTCAAACAAAATGTAAAGAAATCATAATAAAAACTAAGTAGCAGCTTATGTTTCCATAGTTCTTACCTTCTTGCAGAACCTCAGCACTTGCACTCCTGTTGGTCTTTAAAGAAGAGACGAGTCAGAACCACAGCAGAAACATCTGGTACAGAATCAGTGGAACACACAGCTGTATGAAGCAGATGTTAGTGTGAGAAAATCCGAATTACTCTTCTGAACACAAGTCTGATTCAATCTGTGGAATTATCTGCTAATCCACAGCAAAGCACTCTGGGTAATGTGGTCTCCTTCATCAGGTTCACAGATCAGATACAATACATAGATACATAGTTCCTTCTGAGAACCTGACAGGAACTATTAAGACTGGGACATCCTGAGCACTGAGTGGACTGTAAGTGGACAGTGGAGATGAACTCATGAATTAAGTAACATTACAGTCCTTTAAAGATTCACTCAGTCATAACAATTAATAAACACTAATGAGAGAACCATCACGGCTTTAATACAACATGTTTGATAGAACAATCAGACAGAGGATAAAAGAACGATATCAACAGATAATGAAGCAGAGATTAATAAGATAATGTCGACTCAGTGGATCTGATTCAGTAACTAAATGACTCAGGAACCAGAAGGTCTCTAATAATAAACTGATATAATGTCTCATGAAGCAGAAGCTAGTGGACTGAAGCGAGGTTGCTGTTTGATGATGTATCTGTCTGATCTGGTGTCTGATCTAACTGATTCTCTTTGCAGACGATCAGACACAGGATCGGTTCTGAGATCAACCTCAGACTCACCAAACACTCCAACATGAAGGTAAAAATATTAATTAAGCTAAAGAGAAATGGAGTGTATAAGAAGATCAGAGAGAATGTGCTAATGCTCATCACCAGTGGTGACCTCCTGTTCTGCTCTGAAGTTCCGCAGCATCTCAGGAACCATGTGATTATATTAATGATTACAGGACATGTCACTAAACCCAGAGCTAATAATACAAATCTAAAAAAGAAAAGGCCGACATGAATGATCACGATCACTAAAATGCTGATGGTCATAGAGTTGAGTAGAGAGAAAGGTGTAACTGCACTCTCTAGTGCCACCAGCTGGTGGAACTGAATACCACAAAGCCTGGAGCCAATTAGAAGATAATAAGCTATTTCACAAAACCACGGAATGTCATATAAAAATAACATTACGAGATACAGAACCAGTTCCATCAGGTCACTGAAAAGAAGGAAGATGATGAAGGCTGAGGTTCTTCCTCTTCGCTCATGATGGAAATACAGAAACACAAGAACCCAGACGAGAGCTGCAGTTCCTGCACATGCACTGATGAAAATGATGAGTCTGATGATAAGTTCTTCATGATTATCTGGTAGTAAACCCCATGGATAAAAGCAAAGAAAATGATAATAGGAAGGCCTCATGTCTCCTGATGATCTGCATTAAGATCAGAGAGAATAATTAAAACATTTTAAACTTAATCATGATGATTATTTTAATTGTTTTTAGTAAAATAAATCTTTCAAAGTTAGAAGTGAATGTTATGAACTCACCAAACTCACAGAGACTGAACGGAAAACCACTGAGTACAAAGCAGAAGATGAAGATGAACTACTGGAACCTGAACATAAACAGGAACCATCAGATAAATGTTTGGAGCAAAACAAATAAAGTGATTTATTTAAAAATTCAAAAATAATGTTAATAATGTACAAGGAGACCTGGTTTAGTGAAATGTTCTACATCAGTCATGTAGAAACTGAATATCACTCTCTATAAATCTAATAGATCTTTATGAATAAGATTGATTTCCATCAGATATCATATATTAATTAATGGTATGTATCAGATATTATCTATAACAAATAATAAACTGTATATCTGCAGATTTCATCTGATTCTATTAATTTAAAACTTATTCTTTATCTGTATCCTGTACGTCAGGTGACGCTGAAATAATGACTGAAATATAGTTCCTGAACTAAAACCTGATGAAATTCAAAGTTTTTAAAGTAAAGCTATTTAAAAAAAAATACAAATACTCAAAAACAAACAATGAAATCTACAGCAATCATGAAAAACTAAAAGTCAAAGAAAATGTAAAGAAATCATAATAAAAACTAAGTAGCAGCTTATGTTTCCATAGTTCTTACCTTCTTGCAGAACCTCAGCACTTGCACTCCTGTTGGTCTTTAAAGAAGAGACGAGTCAGAACCACAGCAGAAACATCTGGTACAGAATCAGTGGAACACACAGCTGTATGAAGCAGATGTTAGTGTGAGAAAATCCGAATTACTCTTCTGAACACAAGTCTGATTCAATCTGTGGAGCAAAGCAGTCTGGGTAATGTGGTCTCCTTCATCAGGTTCACAGATCAGATACAATACATAGATCCGTAGTTCCTTCTGAGAACCTGACAGGAACTATAAAGACTGGGACATCCTGAGCACTGAGTGGACTGTAAGTGGACAGTGGAGACGAACTCATGAATTAAGTAACATTACAGTCCTTTAAAGATTCACTCAGTCATAACAATTAATAAACACTAATGAGAGAACCATCACGGCTTTATTACAACATGTTTGATAGAACAACCTCCTGACCTCCTGTTCTGCTCTGAAGTTCCGCAGCATCTCAGGAACCATGTGGTTCTATTAATGATGGACATGTCAGTAAACCCACAACTAATAATACAGACATGAATGATCACGATCGCTGCTGATCAGAGTTACAGGACACACCTATAAACATGGGTCAGAAAATTCTGAACATTAGAACATACATCATAACAGAGCTGAAGTTCTGAAGGAGAACCGGATGAAGGTTCCTTCAGCTGATGTTCGAAACGAAACAATAATTACCAGAAACACTTAGAAAACACTTAGTCAGGGACCAAAGGTTCACAAATCTGTAATATTAATCATAAATCAATCAATAAATAACCAGGTCGAATATTTGTGTCTCGTTTGATTGATTCGGGTTTTTTAATCTACTTTATAGACGTTTTTGGTCGAATTTAAGATGACTGGGTAATAAAATTAAAATAACCAAAACCTCTGAATAAAGATAAAATGAAAGATAAAAGATAAAAGATGAGCAGCCATGAAGACGAAGCCAAACCACAGAAAGATAAAAAAAAAAAACTAAAAAACCTGAAGTGGAATTAATGTCTCAGCTTAAGGTTTTACTGACACATTTGTTTCATTATGTTATCTTAATGTTATATTAACGTTAAATTAATTACTCATTATGAAAAGTAAAAACTGCTGGAGGAGGTCAAGCGGCAGGACTTCTCTTAGTGTTTATTCTGGGTATTTAATTTTAGATTTAGTGACACAAATCTAGCAGTTTGAAATATAAGAGTCAAAGAAAGCCTGCTTTTGAACCTTTGTAGAGCATCGAACAGTGAGAATTTAAACAGCACTACAATATGACACACTATCTAGTGCACCAGATCAAATAAGATCACGAAGCTGAAACAGAATCTCAGGAAAACAAAGTGCATCTGATCCGTCATCTGCATCATATCGCTTCAGAACCTGTACTTTTGTATAAATAAAAAATTCATTCATTCATTATCTCCCGCTTTATCCTCTATTAGGGTCGCGGTGGGGTTCCCCATGCCCATCCAGGGGAGAACGTCTCGGGCGCTGGGCAGATAGACCCAGGACAGGACGCCAATCTATCGCTGGGCACACACTCACTCACTCACACAGACACTCTATATGGGGCAATTTGGAGACCTCAATTGACTTGATCCATGTTTTTGGACTGTGGGAGGAAACTGGAGAACCCGGAGGAAACCCACATGGACACGGGGAGAACATGGAAACTCCACCCAGATGGGGATTCGAACCGGGAATCCCTAGTGCTGAAAGGAGAACATGCTAAACACTAAGCCACCGTGCCGCTTAAATAAAAAATACATTCATTAACTCCTGCTTTATCCTCTATTAGGGTCGCGGGGGGGTTCCCCATGCCCATCCAGGGGAGAACGTTTTGGGCGCTGGGCAGATACACCCAGGACAGGACGCCAATCCATCGCTGGACACACACTCACTCACACAGACACACTCTATATGGGGCAATTTGGAGAACTCAATTGACTTGATCCATGTTTTTGGACTGTGTGAGGAAACCGGCGAACCCGGAGGAAACCCACACGGACACGGGGAGAACATGGAAACTCCACCCAGATGGGGATTCGAACCGGGAATCCCTAGTGCTGAGAGGAGAACATGCTAAACCACTAAGCCACCGTGCCGCTTTATAAAAAATATAAAATAAAAAAATGTAAAAAATTAAAAAAGGAACCAAATAAATGGCCCAGCGATGGATTGGCGCCCTGTGCTGGGTCTATCTGCCCAGCGCCTGAGACGTTCTCCTCTGGATGGGCATGGGGAACCCCCCCGCGACCCTAATAGAGGATAAAGCGGAAGATAATGAATGAATGAATGAATGAACCCAATAAATGAACTTCAGGCGTCTGCGGCGTCACGATGCCCGATCACATCAGCGCTGAAAAGAACTCGAGTTCTAACTGGAAAAGCAGTGAAGGAGACCTCCAGAGAGCATGGAGACTGATTTTATTAACTTGAATCAGAACAAACACAATGCTGGTTTCATCCTCACGACACAGACTCCGTCACGAGGCCACGTTCAAGGTGAAAATGTTGAAATCATAACGTCGTAATGAACTCATGCTGCCTTAACGCGGCCATCGGCCCAATTCATCATCATAATTCATAGCCATCTTCATCTTCAGAGACAACTGCACTAGGTCAGGTCAGGAAAAGTCGACGTTCCAGTTCATTCCACAGATGTTCCGGCGGCGGCGTGCGCCCGGCGCTAGAGCGCAGCCCGCTGGGAGGGACGCGAACCGGTTCTTGTCCACACATCGCTGCAGATCTAACATTTCCCTTCAGTTATACTAAAAAAAAAAAAAAAAAAAAAAAAAAAAAAAAACGCAGAATGCTTACTCATCATTAAAGCTCTTCTTCCTCTCATAACAGTGTTCCATACATAAGCAGGGCCCGCGCGACTCGGAAGAACTCAGAATCGATTCATCGGAATTAAAACGCTCATCTGGTAATCCGTGATTGGCTTCAGAAAGCAGTAGTGTCTGTTCAGAGCAGCGTCGCGTCGCCGTCGACGCGGAAAAACACGACGACATGATAATAAAAAAAAAAAAAAAAAAAGTCATACGATGAGGAAGGATCCTGTTTGATAAAACATCCCAACATGGAGATCTCAGAATTCCTGAGGGTGTACAACACAGGAGCATGTGAGCATGTGGGGTGGGGTGGGGTGGGGGTGTTAACGTCTGCCCCCGCTGGACCAGCCGTTTTTTTGTAACTACACTCAGAACTACTCTTTCACCCGGAAACACGTCTCACTCGCTCACTGTGAGGGCTGCGCGCAGGGTTCTATGTAACGGTGGTGGAGTTCTGTCCTCGGATCATGCACCAGGCCATGAAGACGTCCCTGCGGGAGAACCACAACCACACGAGTCAGATGGACATTAACAATACATACACAAAAAGTATGTGGACACCCAAGCATCACAGGAGAAACTACAGGTGGAGGTCCCAATAACTTATTCATTCATTCATTATCTTCCGCTTTATCCTCCATTAGGGGTCCCAGGGGGTGGGGGTGGGGGGGGGGTTCCCCATGCCCATCCAGGGGAGAACGTTTCGGGAGCTGGGCAGATAGACCCAGGACAGGGCACCAATCTATCGCTGGGCACACACACACACACACACACACACACACTCTATATGGGGCAATTTGGAGAATTCAATTGACTTGATCCATGTTTTTTGGACTGTGGGAGGAAACCGGAGAACCCGGAGGAAACCCACACGGACACGGGGTGTTCTAGAGGTTTTACAATTACAGACTGTAGTACATCTGTTTTCTTGTTGTTGTTTTTTTTTCTTAGTCCCCTTTTGGTTCTTTGTCCTCTGTTAAGGACAGAGGGGGGGGGGTTCCCCATGCCCATCCAGGGGAGAACGTCTCGGGCGCTGGGCAGATACACCCAGGACAGGGCGCCAATCTATCGCTGGCCACACACTAACACACACACACTCTATATGGGGCAATTTGGAGAACTCAATTGACTTGGTCCATGTTTTTTGGACTGTGGGAGGAAACCGGAGAACCCGGAGGAAACCCACGCGGACACGGGGAGGACATGGAAACTCCACCCAGATGGGGATTCGAACCGGGAATCCCTAGCGCTAAGAGGAGAACATGCCAACCACTAAGCCACCGTGCCACCCTTTCAATAAATTATTTTCTTTTTTAAGTATATAACAGTAATAACAGCTCAGCTCATATCAGTTACAGTAGATTATTTGATCTCAACGAGTTGATTAAGCAAATTAGTTTATTAAAAAGAGACATCGGTATATAATATTTTATAAAAACGGGTATTTGCACTCCTTAAATCCGATTGGCTGAGCCGTATGTCCAGCTGTGACATTACTGACAATAACACACACTTCACATTCGTATCAGGTATTTGATTTTTAGAGACTGTTATTGGACAGGTTTAAAGATTTTGCTTTTAAATCAACACATCCATAAATATAAAGTTAGTGGTTTAGCATGTTCTCCTCTCAGCGCTAGGGATTCCCGGTTCGAATCCCCATCTGGGTGGAGTTTCCATGTTCTTCCCGTGTCCGCGTGGGTTTCCTCCGGGTTCTCCGGTTTCCTCCCACAGTCCAAAAAACACGGATCAAGGTCAATTGAATTCTCCAAATTGCCCCATATAGAGTGTGTCTGTGTGAGTGAGTGTGTGCCCAGCGATGGATTGGCACCCTGTCCTGGGTCTATCTGCCCAGCGCCCGAAACTTTCTCCCCTGGATGGGCATGGGGAACCCCACCGCGACCCTAATAGAGGATAAAGCGGGAGATAATGAATGAATGAATGAATACTATATATATATTTTTTTTTATTTAAATATATGTTTTTTAATTATAGTGTGTTTGTAGCTGTTCATAGAAGCAAAAAGGAACTCGAGGTTGTGTATTATCGTTAATAAAGAGGTGTGACTAATTAACATGATGCCACGCCCTCTCATATTTATTCACAATAATGCCACGCCCTCTTATCGCTTTAATATAACTTTATGCTTATAGAGCACAGCACCGTACCTGCAGTGTGTAGCTACACACTCATTACTGCAGTACTCTCTGTCCCAGTCTTTACTCTGTACAGGAGGGTTGGTGCAGCCAGCACGCACACACACAGCCAGACCTGCGGGTGGCGCTACCTCTGACACCGGAGAGCTGTTTAGCTCCACCTCCATCTGAAACCCAAAAAGTATCATTACTAGACAACAGTAGGCAGTAATGTGAGATTTAAAGAAAGACGTACGTACCCCCTCTTCTGAATCTGTGGTCACAATGGCGGCAGACTGACCCACATCTACTTCCATAGTGGGCGCGGTCGAGGTGGGCACCTCGGCGGGACTGGCGACGATAATGGGCGTGGTGACGTCTCCCTGCGCGGGGATTGGGACGATCTTAATCTGCAGTGGCGGCGGGGGTGTGGCGGCGACTGCGGTGGGGACCTGGCCCACTCCAAGTCCTCCACGAGGCTTAGCCTGAAGAGGGGGCGGGGCGACCGAATGCACCATCTGCTGAAGGCGAGGGGGCGGCGGGGTGTTCTGCATCTGCTGCAGGGGTGGAGGCAGCCGTGCCGCCGTCAGCTGTTTGGGGATGATGATCTTGGTGACGATGGGGGGAGTGGGCGTGGGTGCGATCGGCAGGACCGAGGAGGCGGCAGGTGGCTTGTGCGCACCTGTGCGAGAACGTGTGGTCACCTGGGGCAGGTCGATGATGATGTTGGACATGCAGATGTTGGTGATGGTGTTGTTGTCAGGGGCGTGCTGCGGGATGGTGCGACTGGAGCGGGTGGGCGTGGGGGCGGGAGCAGGCTGAGGGGGCGTGGGCTCGGGGGCCACCGTCACGACAGGGGCTGGCGGTGGAGAGGGGGCCGTATCTAGAACCTCAATGGTGGGCTGCTGAGTGAGTTGATTGGCTTGGTAAGCTGCCAGGGCTTTAAGGTACTCCTTCTTAGCTGCTTCGGTCTTCCTCTTGTACACCTGAGGACAGGTAAACGCAATAAACTAGGGGTGAGCTGCAATATTTCGCTGATTCGACGATTCGATTCGGAGAACCGTAGTCGACTATGAACCTCATAGTCGAATGTACCATTTTGACCACATGGGGGCGCCCATGGCTGCTGCTAAGCATTAGTTTTTACATGAAATGTCTTTGTTTTTGTTATATATATATATATATATATATATATAGCCTTTTGTCAAATAAAATCATCCTAATTTCTTGAAGGAAAAAGAAAAAAAAAAAAAAAAAAAAAGGTTTTCTTTTGTTAGAAAAACAAGTAAAACATATATTTAAAAAAATCGTTTTTAAAAACTACGCTTATAGCACCATCTTGTGGTGAAATTTTAACTGATTCGACTATCAGTCGACTATAGGGAAAATCTGACGAATCAGATTCGACTACGAAAATATGTAGTTGAATACAGCCCTACAATAAACACACATATAAACCACAACATTTCCATATTACGAACATGCACTTCAACAGGACAGAGATGTCCAGCTGGTCACCTGCTTCTGCTCCTCCCCCAGACTGTCCCACATGGAGGCCACGATTTTGGACACCTCCCCAAATGTGGCATTGGGGTTCTGGCCTTTTATGGCTGCTTGTGTGTCACGGAAGAACAACGCATACGCAGACACCGGCTTCTGAGGCTCGTTCGGGTCTTTCTTCTTCTTCCCTTTCTTTGGGCCACTCCCACCGGCTGCCACGCCCCTTCGGACTATGGTGGGAGGGGCTGGGGAGACGGTGGCAGCAGGCTGCTCAGAGAGAGACGGGGAGAGGGAGATAACTCCAGAAGAGACGGAAAGAGAGACAGGTGACTCCACCAGCACACTCTTCTGGGACAGACGGAGATTAAGAAATTGACAGAATGAGAGAGAGAGATTGAAATGGAATGGGGACGGAGAGAGAGAGAGAGAGAGAATAAAAAAAAAAAGATTAGATTAGTATTATTATATTATTACATCTGTGAAACAGTAGTACAGATCACAGTTTGGACACGCCTCCATTCCGCTCCACTTATTGTCCATGTTCTCCGTTCTACTCACTGATGGACTTTTTAAGACAATAAACAATCCACCACCTAAATTATACCGGTGAACAGAGAACAGAGAACCGACAGGGGACTAACAAAAACAAAACAAAAAAACAGATGGACTACAGTCTGCAATTAAAACTACAAAGTCCATCTAACGGCGAAACACCGTGGCTTAGTGGTTTAGCACGTTCTCCTCTCAGCGCTAGGGATTCCCGGTTTGAATCCCCATCTGGGTGGAGTTTCCATGTTCTCCCCGTGTCTGCGTGGGTTTCCTCCAGGTTCTCTGGTTTCCTCCCACAGTCCAAAAACATGGATCAAGTCAATTGAGTTCTCCAAATTGCCCCATATAGAGTGTGTGTGTGTGTGTGAGTGTGTGCCCAGCGATGGATTGGCGCCCTGTCCTGGGTCTATCTGCCCAGCGCCCGAAACGTTCTCCCCTGGATGGGCATGGGGAACCCCCCCCCGCGACCCTAATAGAGGATAAAGCGGAAGATAATGAATGAATGAATGAAAAAGTCCATCTATATGCCAAGTGAAGGAAATAAACAATGGGGCAAGAAGGGGGCGTGTCCAATCTTTTGACTGGTAAAAAAAAAAAGTAAAACTATGAATAAAAGTCTTGTCGTGTTTTATTTAGAAGTCTTTTAAATGGTTCTAATAAGAGCTTGTGTGCCCCCCCCCTCACCCTTCTGAAGTCGTCCATGTCGTCGTCCTGTAGCGAATCGGACGGAGAGCCCGTTGCAGACAGAGGCTGGTCAGGCGAATGAGAGCGTGCCAGGATGGCCCCGCCTCCCAGGCTCAGGCCGAGCTGAGCGCTCAGCTCGGACTGATCGATCGTGGTCAGCTGGTTATTTCCCAACAGGCCGTGGTTCATGTCTGGGAGCGGAACGTCAATGGTCATGGGGGAGGAGCTGCTAAACTGAGAGCCAATGGGATGCCCCAGATCCTGGAATTGGTCAGAAAAAAAACTGGTTATTCTTAAAACTTGAGAAAATTAAATAAACCCTGAGAGGGTTTACAGCTAAGTTTTATTTCCTTACCTTTTCCAACCTTTTATTTCTTATTTCACCAATCGGGCAGTTTTTCCAAATTAAATTAAATGTGTGAATAAAAATTTTAATTAAATTAAATCTTCTTTGGTTTTTCATTTCCGTTTCATGTGCCTTTTAATGTTGCACTACACTAACAATATGTCGGTTGGTCGTGGTGAGCCGAGTGGTTAAGGGGAGGGGGGCGGTTTATTATTATCAGGTGTATAATTTCAAATTATATATATATATATATATATATATCCATTCATTCATTATCTTCCGCTTTATCCTCTATTAGGGTCGCGGTGGGGTTCCCCATGCCCATCCAGGGGAGAACATCTCGGGCGCTGGGAAGATAGACCCAGGACAGGACGCCAATCCATCGCTGGGCACACACTCACTCACACAGACACACTCTATATGGGGCAATTTTGAGAATTCAATTGACTCGATCCATGTTTTTGGACTGTGGGAGGAAACCGGAGAACCCGGAGGAAACCCACGCAGACACGGGGAGAACATGGAAACTCCACCCAGATGGGGATTCGAACCGGGAATCCCTAGTGCTGAGAGGAGAACGTGCTAAACCACTAAGCCACCGCCCATATATATATATATATATATATATATATATATATATTTTTTTTTTATTATTATTACTTTTTTGTATTATTATTATTTTTATTGTTTTTTTTTCTGTGTGTGGGGGTAGTTTGTTTTAAAAGAAACAGTGGAATATGTTTGTTGTTATTGTTGTTGTAAGGATATCGTTTTATATTTCCAATAAAAATATTCGTAAAGAAAAAAACTGGTTATCAATCAATCAATCACAGTGGAAAACACAAAGATAATAATAATATAAATCTGATAATAAAATTATACAACTGACAGGTTACAAAAGTAAAAAGTTGTATTCTAATTTCAAAAAGAGGATGTTATACAGACGAAAAAATTAGGATAGAAATCTGGAGTTTTAAAATTCCATCACATTCTGGTTCTGAGCTCAAATGTCTTCCGTGTTGAGTCTAATGAAGCGACAGCACTTTGGAACGGAGTGGCTTTATTCACATGATTAATAATTATTTTATATTGTGTCATTTTGAAAAACTGGGCCCACATGACGAAATGCGGGTCGGATCTTGTTATGAGGCACAGGTGAGATCAAGCTGGTCACGTTACGCAGGTAAATTACATTTCTTCTTCTTTATTTTGATTGAATATTTTCCGGTGGCACGGTGGCGTAGTGGTTTAGCATGTTCTCCTCTCAGCACTAGGGATTCCCGGTTCGAATCCCCATCTGGGTGTAGTTTCCATGTTCTCCATGTGTCTGCGTGGGTTTCCTCCGAGTTCTCCGGTTTCCTCCCACAGTCCAAAAACATGGATCAAGTCAATTGAGTTCTCCAAATTGCCCCATATAGAGTGTGTTTGTGTTAGTGAGTGTGTGCCCAGCGATGGATTGGCGCCCTGTCCTGGGTCTATCTGCCCAGCGCCCGAAACGTTCTCCCCTGAATGGGCATGGGGAACCCCCCTGCGACCCTAATAGAGGATAAAGTGGGAGATAATGAATGAATGAATGAACATTTTCTTTTATGCCACTCACCATGCCGAGGGTGGATGTCAGCATGGGTCCTCCCCCCTGCTGGGTCATGAGGGTCAGGTGATCCAGCCCCTGAGATGAATTCACAAAAGTCGACGCGAAAGACGGGTCATCGCCCTCCACCACCGCACTGCCTGGACCAACAGGTGTGGGCCCGCCGTCGCCCAGCTCTCCGAAATGTGACACCACATCTGACACACTAAGGGCAGTGTCAGGGTCCAGCGAGATGGGTGGGATTTCAAACTCCTCATCTCCCAAACTGGGGGTGTGAAAAGTCTGAAGGAAGAGCACAGCTTGGTCAGATACAAGAACACAGGGAACCCTTACAGAACAGAGTGTGCGTGTGTGTGTGGGTGTGTGTGTGTGTGGGGGGGGTACCTCATTATCCTGGATCTGAAGTGAGTATGAGGAGTGGAGCTGCACCTCAGAGGACAGGAATGGATGTCCTTCTCCACTTATAGCTAGGTAGTTGTCTCCACCACCTGGAAACTGCAACACAAACACCATTTTATAACTGGAACATTAAACATTAAGATGTTTCTTATGAGCACGGGATAAAAAAAAACAAACTGAGAACCTAAAAACACAAGAAACAAAGAACAAAGAGGACAAAGAACCAAAAGGGGACTAAGAAAAAAAAATGTACTACAGATGTACTACAGTCCGTAATTGTAAAACCTCTAGAATAAGATCGGCTTATTTTACATTAATAACATGTTTTTAAAAAAACAAAAAAAAAAAAAAAAAAAGACAAGCTGAGATAATAATATAATCAATGTTCTGCAGATAAAGAAATTAATATAGGTAAAGAATTAATAAAGAATTAATATAAAGGAGGCGGCACGGTGGCTTAGTGGTCAGCATGTTCTCCTCTCAGCGCTAGGGATTCCCGGTTCGAATCCCCATCTGGGTGGAGTTTCCATGTTCTCCCCGTGTCCGCGTGGGTTTCCTCCGGGTTCCCCGGTTTCCTCTCACAGTCCAAAAAACATGGATCAAGTCAATTGAGTTCTCCAAATTGCCCCATATAGAGTGTGTGAGTGAGTGAGTGATGGATTGGCGCCCTGTCCTGGGTGTATCTTCCCAGCGCCCGAAACGTTCTCCCCTGGATGGGCATGGGGAACCCCCCCCCCAACGACCCTAATATAGGATAAAGTGGGAGATAATGAATGAATGAATATATTTAAAGGAGGAGTGTGATCACCTTCTGCACAGTGTCAAAGCCATTAAAAGCCTGCGTATCAAGGAATTCAGCTTCTCCGGTGGTTCCAGTGCTGTCTGTTAGATCTGAGTAAAAATTTAAATCCATCCTGTCAATGAAGAGCGTCAACGATCTGAGAACGCGCAGGCCTACAGTCCAATCTGTGAGTGATCTCAGTCACCAAGCATTAATTAATTGATTAGTTCTTTGTACAAAAAAACCCCCACCGATAATGCCATCTCACACCAATCCTCACACCAATCCTCACACCAATCCTCACCCCACACGGATCGCCCCAAACCCGAGATCTGACGTCCCCAACCCCAAACCTACTCTCCTACAAACCCGATGGTCAACACTCTGACCTCAGTCACAGGTCCAACCAGGTGATCCTGACATCCACGGACATCACCTATGACAATTCAATTATCGGTCCTAATTAAATTCCCAGCACAGGGGCCAAACGAAGTGTAGAACCCTTCCAAAAAATGAAAGAACCCCCCCCCAGATGTGGTGTCCTAAGCCATAAATGTTCCCAAGCTCGTGTTATAGCTTTCAATTGATCACCAGAAAGGATGCTGCAAATCTAATTTAATTTAATTAAACCACAATTTAATACATTCATATAAACGTCACCTAGTGCACTAGACTGAGTGGACATAACGTAGTGCACTAGATCCTGCACACTACAATCCAGTGCACTTCAGCCTAATACACTGTGAATATAAGCGACACCGAGCACGGCGCGTTGTTTTAAATTGCTAACTATTGTTGTAGACATTCATATGTGAATTCTGTGTTTTTAATAATGTTTTTTTTTTAATTATTTTTATGCTTAATAAAATTTGTCCCTGAGAAGGCGTGTGAGCTCGGTTAGCCGGTTAGCCCGATGCTAACGGGTTTGTCTGACAGCAGATGGGGGGGAAAAACGCGCCGAACCGGACCACTCACAGAAACCAGCCACATTCCACATCGTTCCCGACACCGACCCCCACGACAAATCCGATCTAAACTCGGACGGCGGCCCCACGTTAGGCGCTTAAAGGGTCCGACATTACAACAGCGCGTCTGCCTTACGCCGCGGCACTCAGTCAGCCCCGCCGCCGGGACGCAGCACATCAGACCGTGGCGGGGGTGTACGGACTCATCACGGTTTTTATAATTACTTTAAATTATAACTCGCACAACATCGGACTGCCCAGCGTTATCTCATACGGCTGTTTAAACGTTGTTGCTAAGCTATTAAATACGTGTGGAACACTCTGTATTAGGTTTTTGAAACCTCTCACGTCCCCGTCGGCCGAATAATGGAACGGTCCAAATAGAGCTTCATACGCAACGCATTGGAGAAGTAAATCTATTGACCGAATCTTTCAGGAGTCGACTCTTTTGTCGCACGTTACCGAGTCACTAAAAAAAAACCGCGATATTCATTCATTCATTCATTCATTATCTCCCGCTTTATCCTCTATTAGGGTCGTGGGGGGGGGGGTTCCCCATGTCCATCCAGGGGAGAACGTCTAGGGCGCTGGGCAGATAGACCCAGGACAGGACGCCAATCCATCGCTGGACACATACTCACTCACACAGACACACTCTATATGGGGCAATTTGGAGAACTCAATTGACTTGATCCATGTTTTTGGACTGTGGGAGGAAACCGGAGAACCCGGAGGAAACCCACGCGGACACGGGGAGAACATGGAAACTCCACCCAGATGGGGATTCGAACCGGGAATCCCTAGTGCTGAGAGGAGAACGTGCCAAACCACTAAGCCACAGTGCCGCCCCTACTTTAAGAACAGTGAGTGCATAATATATATTAATTAGATTTTAAAGATATTATAAATTATTATATTTCATTGCCGATGACGCCTAAAATAAACCATTTGAATCACTTACAGAGTTTATCACACACACACACACACATTTAACTTTATATATATATATATATATGTGTGTGTGTGTGTGTGTGTGTAATTATTAACTTTAAAAAAAAAAAAGGATTATTAAAGTCACTTATTATTATTATTATTATTATTATTATTATTAGGGCTTTGGTCAATTCTGAGATCAACAGTGAGATCAGTGGAACAGTGGAACAGAGGTGAGAACAACAGGAGAGCAGATATGAGATCAGTAGATTAAAGGTGGAATAAGAGAAGGATTTAGTGGAGGCGTCGGAGCAGATGTTCTTTAACGTACTAAGCAGAAGATGGAGGGTTGATGATCCTCAGCCATGTTAGAACTAGTGTTACAGATGTTCAGTTAAAAGATCAACCCCCAGAGCAGCGGAACATAATGTCCACATTATACAAAGAAGGCAACACTAAACTAATCATAAGGACAAATTCGTCCTGCGGCTACAGAACAATTCAGTATCATTCCAAATCTTTGGCCAGGCCCCCATTTTTGCTGCATCGACTATCTCCTCCATGTACCATATCGATGGACTCTCTAGTTTTATAATTCCAGACTGTAGAACATCTGTGTTCTTGGTGTTTGTTAGTCCCCTGTTGGTTCTCTGTTCTCTGTTGGTCAGGAGCATCACAGAACAGGTATCATTTGGGTGGTGGATTGTTGATTGTCGGTTCTGCAGTGACACTGATGTGGTGAGGGGGGTTTAGTGCAGCATTTAAACACCTCAGTGACACTGCTGGGATAGGAATAATTCATTCATTCATTCATTATCTCCCGCTTTATCCTCTATTAGGGTCGCGGTGGGGTTCCCCATGCCCATCCAGGGGAGAACGTCTCGGGCGCTGGGCAGATACACCCAGGACAGGACACCAATCTATCGCTGGGCACACACTCACTCACACAGACACACTCTATATGGGGCAATTTGGAGAACTCAATTGACTTGATCCATGTTTTTGGACTGTGGGAGGAAACCGGAGAACCCGGAGGAAACCCACGCGGACACGGGGAGAACAGAACTCCACCCAGATGGGGATTCGAACCGGGAATCCCTAGCGCCGAGAGGAGAACGTGCTAAACCACTAAGCCACCGTGCCGCCGGGATAGGAATAATGCACCGACCAAACAGTGTGTACTAGAATGTAGAATTGTGGAACTACAAAGTCCATCTTTTAAAGTGGAACTGAGAACGCAGAACCAAAACGGGGGCCAAACTTATGACGGGCACTGTGCACACCGAGGGAGAGCTGGTAGGAAATGGGAAAAAAAAAAGGACTCTTATTTTGTAACTCTTAAACTTTCTCTATGTAAATGTGAAAAAGAAGAGCCACTATAAAGGAGGGTGGGGGACGGGGTCCTGTAATGTGTGATGTAACTGTTGTTTTTTTTTTTTAGCGACCTGTTTGTTTTGCTTTTAAAGCTGCATGGTGACGTCATCAAACACAAAGCACCTCCATCCCGTACGGAGCGTGGTGTGTGAGGGATGCTCGTGACGTCATCACGCACGTCCCGCTCCGCACGTCCTCGTGACGTGATGTTTAATCAACAGAACCCTCGGCGCGCTGAAAACCTGACTATTAATTAAACTATTCATTAAGAAACATTAATCCTATTAATGAAGATAATGCGTCGTCGTCGTGGTGACGCAACCCGGAAGTGCAGCAGCACCGGGATGAGAAGCGTGATGAGGGACCGAATCAAAGACACGGGAATAAATTAAATTAAATAAAATTAAAATAAAAAAGCAAAGCGAAGCCCTGCCGCTGTTTCTCTGACCGTCTTACCTCCATTTACTCGCTCTGAAGCACTTTCTGCACTGCGCTTCCCTCCGATCTCTCTCACACACACACTAACGCACTAACTACACACAATACACACACACACACACACACACACACACTTCCGCATTACACCGGACATCGCGTCACTGCGAAGACGCCTACCGCATCGCTTCAGAACTCTTCATTTAGTTTCACAATTTACATCAACACGCCTTTCCATCCTTTAATCCTCCATTTATCCTCCATTAGAGTCGGGGGAGGGGGAGGGGGAGGGGTGGTTCACCATGCCCAGTGCTGAGAGGAGAACATACCAAACCACTGAGCCACCGTAACACGCATTTACACTCCATTCATTCATTTATTATCTTTCGCTTTATCCTCTATTAGGGTCGTGGGGGGGGTTCCTCATGCCCATGCCTGGGCAGATACACCCAGGACAGGGGGGCAATCACACACTCACTCACACAGACACACTCTATATGGGGCAATTTGGAGAACTCAATTGACCTTGATCCATGTTTTTGGACTGTGGGAGGAAACCGGAGAACCGGGAGGAAACCCACGCGGACACGGGGAGGACATGGAAACTCCACCCAGATGGGGATTCGAACCGGGAATCCCTAGTGCTGAGAGGAGAACATGCTAAACCACTAAGCCATTTACACTCCATTCATTCATTATCTTCCACTTTATCCTCTATTAGGGTCGCGGGGGGGGTTCCCCATGCCCATCCAGGGGAGAACGTTTCAGGCGCTGGGCAGATAGACCCAGGACAGGGGGCAATCTATCGCTGGGCACACACTCACTCACACAGACACACTCTATATGGGGCAATTTGGAGAACTCAATTGACTTGATCCATGTTTTTTGACTGTGGGAGGAAACCGGAGAACCCGGAGGAAACCCACCTGGACACGGGGAGAACATGGAAACTCCACCCAGATGGGGATTCGAACCGGGAATCCCTAGTGCTGAGAGGAGAACATGCTAAACCACTAAGCCATTTACACTCCATTCATTCATTATCTTCCGCTTTATCCTCTATTAGGGTCGAGGTGGGGTTCCCCATGCCCATCCAGGGGAGAACGTTTCAGGCGCTGGGCAGATACACCCAGGACAGGGCGCCAATCCATCGCTGGGCACACACTCACTCACACAGACACACTCTATATGGGGCAATTTGGAGAACTCAATTGACCTTGATCCATGTTTTTGGACTGTGGGAGGAAACCGGGGAACCCGGAGGAAACCCACGCAGACATGGGGAGAACATGGAAACTCCACCCCGAGGCGAACGTGAGAGGCGAACGTGCTAAACCACTAAGCCACCGTGCCGCCGTCACTGCTAGTTTTCTATTATAAATAAAACCAGATGAAAACTCACGATTGTATAATTATCACGTTTTCGTTAACGTTGCAGGTTTTCGTTAACGTTGCAGGTTTTCGTTAACGTTGCAGGTTTTCGTTTTCGTTAACGTTGCAGGTTTTCGTTAACGTTGCAGGTTTTCGTTAACGTTGCAGGTTTTCGTTTTCGTTAACGTTGCAGGTTTTCGTTAACGTTGTAGGTTTTCGTTTTCGTTGCAGGTTTTCGTTAACGTTGCAGGTTTTCGTTTTCGTTGCAGGTTTTCGTTAACGTTTCAGGTTTTCGTTAACGTTTCAGGTTTTCGTTAACGTTGCAGGTTATGTTAACGTTGCAGGTTTTCGTTAACGTTGCAGGTTTTCGTTAACGTTGCAGGTTATGTTAACGTTGCAGGTTTTCGTTAACGTTGCAGGTTTTCGTTAACGTTGCAGGTTTTCGTTAACGTTGCAGGTTATGTTAACGTTGCAGGTTTTCGTTAACGTTGCAGGTTTTCGTTAACGTTGCAGGTTTTCGTTAACGTTGCAGGTTTTGATCGTTAACGTTGCAGGTTTTCGTTAACGTTGCAGGTTTTCGTTAACGTTGCAGGTTTTCGTTAACGTTGCAGGTTATGTTAACGTTGCAGGTTTTCGTTAACGTTGCAGGTTTTCGTTAACGTTGCAGGTTTTCGTTAACGTTGCAGGTTTTCGTTAATGTTGCAGGTTTTCGTTAACGTTGCAGGTTATGTTAATGTTGCAGGTTTTCGTTAACGTTGCAGGTTTTCGTTAATGTTGCAGGTTTTCGTTAACGTTGCAGGTTTTCGTTAACGTTGCAGGTTATGTTAATGTTGCAGGTTTTCGTTAATGTTGCAGGTTTTCGTTAACGTTGCAGGTTTTCGTTAACGTTGCAGGTTTTCGTTAACGTTGCAGGTTTTCGTTAACGTTGCAGGTTTTCGTTAACGTTGCAGGTTTTCGTTAACGTTGCAGGTTATGTTAATGTTGCAGGTTTTCGTTAACGTTGCAGGTTATGTTAATGTTGCAGGTTTTCGTTAAAGTTGCAGGTTTTCGTTAACGTTGCAGGTTTTCGTTAACGTTGCAGGTTTTCGTTAACGTTGCAGGTTTTGAACGTGAGTCTGATCCGAAAGCAGAAACACCATCCAAAAGCTTCCATCCAAAATCCCTTTATTTGCACCTGTTCTGATGCAGCGTGTCATTTACACCGTGACGGTAATTAAAACCGAATAAAACATAAGTAGAGAACGCGGCGGTCCGGTTCGAACTAAAACAGTGGAGCTCAGTCTCTCACGCGCAGACACACGCACTCAATGTTACTCAGACTGCAATCATCTGCATTAAGGATGCTGGAATTAGAACACGTGCAACATCGCTTAGTGCATATTGCTGTAAATAAACTTTGTACAGTGGAACATACTCAACCCGCCTCACACATTGTGTCTCACATACTGACCACGTCTGACGTAGGGTCCCTCTGGCTCACCAATGGTTCCATACGTAGACCATCACATAGTGAACTGTCTCACATGCAGTCTTACACACACACACACACACACACACACACACACACACACACACAGACCTTTGTCGCACAAGAATTCCTCTCCCTCTCCGACACACACACACACAAACAATTATTAATGAACACTGCTGGTTGTAAGCATGAGAACAGCTTAGCACAGCGATTTTTGGGGACCGACGTTGGACGGCAGGCGATGAAGCAGGTGATGTCCTTCTGCAGCTCAGCCAGAAATGACGATCCCAGTGCACTCGCTCCGCATCTCTCTCGCTCTCTCACAGCTCCAGTTCAAAGCTCCCATGGTGGAGTCTAAAATCAGGAGTAGATGGTGATCACCTCGCTTCCTCCTCCTCGTACCAGCAGCACACGCTCCAGGCCTTCGGTCAGAACCTCCAGAAACTCCATATCTAAAGCGCAGTCATGGATCAGCAACATACTGCAGTATCTCGGAACATCACACTACAGTTCTACCCTTTTGGTTCCTACTAGGGGCGTCTTCAACTAAGGATTTTCATAGTCGAATCTGATTCGTCAGATTTTCCCTATGGTCGACTGATCGTCGAATCAGTTCAAATTTCACCACAAGATGGCGCTATAAGCGTGGTTTTTAAAAAAGATTTTTTTTTTATATATATTTTACTTGTTTTTCTAGAGCATCGGAATGTGCAACTAACTGCAGGGGGAGCTTTATTAATATGTAGCCTATTGTTAAAGCGCCACACATCATTAAAAAAAAAATTAACAGAAATTAGGATGATTTTATTTGACAAAAGGCTATATATATCACGAAAACAAAGACATTTCATGTTAAAACTAATGCTTAGCAGCAGCCATGGGCGCCCCCATGTGGTCAAAATGGTACATTCGACTATGAGGTTCATAGTCGACTACGGTTCTCCGAATCGGATCGTCGAATCAGCGAATATTGCAGCTCACCCCTAGTTCCTACATAAATTTTCAGCGTCACACTCGGTGATGATTGTGTTTATTTAATATATAAAACTAGATACAACACAAACTCTGTATAACACAAACTCAGGTCTATATTTCACTACGACTGTTACCAATCATATATTATTATTTATTACTTATATATAATATATATTTATATTTATTATTATTTTATTATTATTATTACTAGCATTATTAATATCACTACTACTACTTATTATTGTTATTGCTATTATTACTATAGTTATTCCAATATTACTGTTACTATTTAAATCGCATTTACATTGCCTTTCGTTATTACTATTACTACATAATTATAGTAATTAAAAATTTTTACTGTTGAATTCCATTACATCACACTGCACTTCACTTTCTTGTTTTATGTCTTAATGTCATAAATGTCTTGTAACCGTGGGACAGCGAGGAACGTCATTTTGTAAGTTTTTGCTTTGTATGTATAGAACATGTGAAGGAATTGACAATAAAGCCTACTTTGACTTTAGATTTAGAAGTCATTTATAGCAGGAAACAAACACTCCACGATTACAGTTCCACAGATTGGATAATCTTACAGAATCCCGGTAAATAAGGATACAGTTCTCGTCTCCGTCAGGGTTCCTGGGGGGTCCTGGCATGTTGAGAAGGACGAGCCGAGCATCGTGGGATTTGTTAACGATAACCTCATTGAGTTTCACAGCCGTGTGCATGCGACGTACGTTAGAATGATCCCTGTAAACAAACGTTATCATTACATTTATTATATTACAATAGGGGTGGCACGGTGGCTTAGTGGTTGGCATGTTCTCCTCTCGGCACTAGTGATTTCCGGTTCGAATCCCCATCTGGGTGGAGTTTCCATGTTCTCCCCGTGAACGCGTGGGCTTCCTCCGGGTTCTCCGGTTTCCTCTCACAGTCCAAAAACATGGATCAAGTCAATTGAGTTCTCTAAATTGCCCCATATAGAGTGTGTATGTGTATGAGTGAGTGTAAGCCCAGCGATGGATTGGCGTCCTGTCCTGGGTGTATCTGCCCAGTGCCCAAAATGTTCTCCCCTGGATGTGCATGGGGAACCCCCCCACCCCCCGTGACCCTAATAGAGGATAAAGCTGGAGATAATGAATGAATGAATGAATGAATGAATGAATGAACATATACATGTGTTATTTATATGGATGTGTGTTTGTGATTACATACGGTCGCATGCTGAGCATGTCTCTGAAGCCCTCAGGGGTGCTGCAGCCGGAGTGAGTGTGCGTGTTGGACTGCGTTTGCGCGCGCAGTTCCAGCAGTTTGTCTTTAGTCCAGGTCATGTGAACGCGCCGGTGTTCAGAAGCTCCACCCACTTTATCTGCACTGGACCCCGCGTCTACATCATCATCATCATCTGAACCGATACTTGTTAATCTCAGCATTGAGTTCCTGTCTTTCACCAACTGAGCCTGCACACACATTATACACACACACATTAAACACACACACACACACACACACACACATTAAACACACACACACATTACACACACTACACATTACACACACACACATTACACACACACACACATTACACATTACACACACACACATTACATACACACATTATATACACACACACACACACACACACACACACACACACACACACTAAAAACACACATTACATACACACACACATTAAACACACACACACACATTAAACATACATTACATACACACATTACATTAAACACACACATTACACACACACACACACATTACACACACACACACACATTACATACACATATACATTAAACACACACATTATATTACATACACACACATTACATACACACACACACACACACACACATTAAACAAACACATTAAACACACACATTAAACACACACATTAAACACACACACACACACATTACACACACACACACACACACACACACATTACATACACATACACACACATTACATACACACACACACACACATTACATACACACATACATTAAACACACACATTACATACACACACACATTAAACACATACATTACATACACACACACATTAAACACATACATTACATACACACACACATTAAACACACACATTAAACACACACACACACACACACATTAAACACACACATTAAACACACACATTAAACACACACCCACACATTACATACACACCCACACATTAAACACACACACACACACACATTACATACACATTACATACACACACACACACACACACTACACACACAGACAGATATACCTCTTTCTCCCGATCGGATTTGGAGAGGCGCATCTGGCGGAGCATCTGTGAGCGCTGCTCCATCATCAGAGTTCTCTCATATGTATACGCACTGATATCACTGTCATGCTGCTCGAGCAAACACACACACACACACACACACACACACACACACACACACACACACACAGATATCCGTTATATATAAACAAGTTTCTATGAAATGATAATAAGGATACAATAATCATTATCTAATAATAATCATATACAATAAGTACCATCTCCACCACCTCCACCTCCGCCTCTATACGCAGGTGGTACAGGAAGGTTGCCAGATCCTTCTTCATCTGTATGGAGTTATCTTCCATCTGTGCTACAGTAAAGATGCGCATCCCACACTTACGCCATACCTAACACACACACACACACACACACACACACACACACACACACACACACACACACACACACTTAATAACGGTGTTCTGGTGACGATAAATCTTTTAATATAAAAAATCTAAAAATGTCAATATGAAGTCATGCGATGAGACCTTGTGTTGGCGTAGCAGAAAGGGGAGGAGCATCAGCATGCCTCCATCATGTACAATCCACCACACATCCACATAGCCATCTGTATACATCTCACTGTTGCTCGGATACAGAGAGATGTTCTTGGGCACCAGCAGAGCCAGGTGACCCGCTGTAGTCAAGCGCACAGTGTCTGTACGTCAGAGACAAGCAGAGAATTAACCCTTACACTCCACAACCTCAGCTTCTCCACCCTGACCCGACCTCCACCCCCATACTTACTGATAAAGGTTTTCCAGGTATGAGGGTCTTCACTCTGTCTCCAGGTGTGAGGCCAGCCCATTACCACTGTGTTTGGCCTCATGCCCCCCAAACCACTGGACTGGATCATGTGACTGATCCCCTCCCGCGGTTTCAGAGCCACAATGCACTGAACAAAGCCCTTGACCCGCTCCTTCTCCATCAGATGCTTCAATGTCTGAAAAAGTGACAGAGATTTGCTACGGTAACACTGATGAATAAAACGTACACCAGTGTTTATTAACATTAAAACACTAGTGTGCTGTGTGTGTGTATATATATATATATATATATATATATATATATATATATATATATATATTTATATTAGGGGTGTATTCAACTAAAGATTTTCATAGTCGAATCTGATTCGTAAGATTTTCCCTATAGTCGACTGATAGTCAAATCAGTTAAAATTTCACCACAAGATGGCGCTATAAGCGTAGTTTTTAAAAAAGATTTTTTGTTTTTATATTTTACTTGTTTTTCTAACAAAAGAAAACCTTTTTTTTTGTTTTTCTTTTTTCTTTTTGTTTTTCTAGAAATTAGGATGATTTTATTTGACAAAAGGCTATATATATAACGAAAACAAAGACATTTCATGTAAAAACTAATGCTTAGCAGCAGCCATGGGCACCCCCATGTGGTCAAAATGGTACATTCGACTATGAGGTTCATAGTCGACTACGGTTCTCCGAATCGAATCGTCGAATCAGCGAATATTGCAACTCACCCCTAATATATATATATATATACATACATTCATTCATTATCTTCCGCTTTCAGCGAAGATTTTCAGCTCACCCCTAATATATATATATATATATATATAAATAAACAGACTTGTGTGTGTGTTTAAAGACAGTGATGGAGGATGGTGAACCTGCTCAGCAGCGAGGGATTCTCCATAACTGTAGAGGTAGTTCCCCGGCAGCACTGTACCCACAATGGTTAACCCCTTTCCTGCCTTCAGCTGAGATGCAAATGTCAGCAAGCGTGGAGACTTCACATGAGCGTCCTCATCCAGCTTCAACAAAACTAATAGCTGGGGTCTAAGACACACACACACACACACACACACACACACACACACACACACACACACACACACACACGTTATGTTTGCTCTGATTAGTGTCATCTAGTGTCTGCATGTGTGTGGGTGTGTGTGTGATTGTGTACCTCCAGTTTTTGGTATGTGGTGGTCCCTCCTCCAGTCTGAGTAGAGCATAGCGGGCTGCACTGAGAGACAGACCTCTGATTCCATCACCCCACTCTTTCTCTGCCCTGCAAAAGACACACACACACACACACACACACACACACACACACACACACACACAATTATTCCTGTAACAAGAGAGTGCTTATTAATTTCTAAAATAAAATTAATAAATTAATTTATAAAATTCTTATAAACATAAAACAAATATTGTTTACATGAACCTGCAGATTTTTAAGGTTTCCATAGTAACCTACCCGTGATACTCGATGTACTTGTAAATCATGCCTGCAATCACCATGGCGATGATGGCGTAATACCATGACGAAATGAACATCAATGCTAGGCAAATAATCATTCCCAAAAATGAGAGAGTCCTGAGGAGAGGGTGTGAGAGAGAGAGAGAGAAAGACACACACACACAGTAGCATTTTACAGAGTTAGTATTTCTCTCTGTATATATCTTAACAGAGGAGTGCGAGTGTGTGTTTGTACCAGTGATAGTAAGAGAACCGGGGCCTCCAGTTGGGGGTCCTTAATAAAGTCTGAAGTGCACACGCCAGATTTACAAACAGGTAACACATCAGAAAAAACCTATGCAACAGACAGACAGACAGTTAACCTTGTGTTCAAGAAACACGATCTTATCCTGGACGGATTAGAGAGCACACATACATGGAGAGGATGGGGGCAACCAGATCCAGAGAGGCAATAAGGATACCCAGTTCAGCGATGAACGCAGTGAGCAGTAGGGCCCAGGTGGGTTCTCCATTAGCTTTACCATGACCGAAAACCTGCAGAGAGGAACCGACATTGAGAACAATCCTCACAGAGCTCGAGGCATGGATTACAAACACCGAGGTCCCATTACATTTTCATAAATAATAAATTATATAATAAAGGAACACAACGTGATTTAACAAACAAACTCATCAGAACTATTCTGATGGCACACAGACTTGAAATAACAGATAGTAGATATGTTTACAAAATTAATTTGTAGTTTAAGAACAGTGTTAATAACAGATTTAACAGAACACACACACACACACACACACTCTTACCCGGAGAAAAGGAATGATGTTATCTTTTGCAATAGCTTGTAGCAGACGTGGGGCACCAGTGAGTGACTGAAGTCCTGCACCACAGGTGGAGAAAAAGGAGCCAATCACAATTACCCAGGGGGAGGGCCATGAGAGAGTACCAACCACCAGGTTACCGTTTACAGAGTCCCCGAACCTGCAAGGTGACACACGGAAACATATATATATATATATTAGGGGTGTATTCAACTACAGATTTTCGTAGTCGAATCTGATTCGTCAGATTTTCCCTATAGTCGACTGATAGTCGAATCAGTTAAAATTTCACCACAAGATGGAGCTATAAGCATAGTTTTTAAAAATGTTTTTTTTTTTTAAATATATTTTACTTGTTTTTCTAACAAAAGAAAACCTTTTTTTTTTTTGTTTTTCTTTTTTCTTTTTTTTTTCTCTAGAAATTAGGATGATTTTATTTGACAAAAGGCTATATATATAACGAAAACAAAGACATTTCATGTAAAAACTAATGCTAATGCTCAAACAGATACACTCTATATGGGGCAATTTGGAGAACTCAATTGACTTGATCCATGTTTTTGGACTGTGGGAGGAAACCGGTAAACCCGGAGGAAACCCACGCAGACACGGGGAGAACGTGGAAACTCCACCCAGATGGGGATTCGAACCGGGAATCCCTAGTGCTGAGAGGAGAACGTGCTAAACCACTAAGCCACCGTGCTGCCCATATATATATATATATATATATATATATATATATATATATATATATATATATATATATATATATATATATATATATATAATTATTAGTGGGTTTAAACATGTTTCAGATAGTGCGCATGTATGAGCAGTGCTTCCTGCAGTTTTCCCCGGGGATAATAAAGTATTCCGATTCTATAGGACAGAAGGTAAATCTTCTTACTTGTCTCTAAGCAGAACCCCCTCCACACAGGCTCCAAAGAGAACCACACTGCTCAGATCTGAAATAAATACTCAGGAAACGTGATGTGTAACACTGTGTATGCGTGTATTGGTGTGTATTAGTGTTGCACCATCACTGGCTATGTGTGATGTGTGTGTATTCCTGTGTGTATAAATGTGTTTTAGAGGATACAGACGATGGAGGTGGTGAGAATAGCTAGTATGGTGCCGATGGGAATGGAGCGCTGAGCGTCCTTCAGATCCCCCGATCGATTCGAACCAGCCATGATTCCTGTCCGAGAAAATTAAAAAAAAGACTAATTGATTAATGTGTTTATTATTAATATTATTATAGAATTATCTCTAAATGTAAAGGAGATCTGACAGAATAATGAATCAGCAGCAGCACCTGTCACCGAAGGGAAGAAGATTCCCACCAGTATGGTGAAAGACGTGGTGATATCCGCAAAGACATACGAGAAGTGGTGCAGTTTGGAGGAGGTGGAGCTGGGAGTGGGGTCTGAACCTCGCTCCAGAAGATCTCCTTTAGTGAGGTATGAGCTCCAGATGTTCTCTGTCAGAAGAATAGGAACACATCTTTGGAATGAGTATGGACATGCAATTCCTCCAGCAGCTGAAGCAGTTAATATACACTGTCCCTAATGTCCAGGTCCTTACACGATCCTCCAAAGAAAAAGTCGTTATGGACGTTTGGGCAGAAAATGGGTAAATAGACATGTGGATAAACATGTGCACTTAAAATTGGTGCAAGTGTGAGATGCTGGATCGATATGTAGATGGAGAAGTCGCTGGATGCATTTTCAGATAGAAATATGAATGGGGCCGGCACGGTGGCTTAGTGGTCGGCACGTTCGCCTCTCGGCGCTAGGGATTCCCGGTTCGAATCCCCATCTGGGTGGAGTTTCCATGTTCTCCCCGTGTCCGCGTGGGTTTCCTCCGGGTTCTCCGGTTTCCTCCCACAGTCCAAAAACATGGATCAAGTCAATTGAATTCTCAAAATTGCCCCATATACAGTGTGTCTGTGTGAGTGAGTGTGTGCCCAGCAATGGATTGGCGCCCTGTCCTGGGTGTATCTGCCCAGCGCCCGAGACGTTCTCCCCGGGATGGGCATGGGGAACCCCACCGCGAGCCTAATAGAGGATAAAGCGGGAGATAATGAATGAATGAATGAATGAATGAAAAGTGTTAATAAATTGTGCTCCTGAATTAATGTTGCTGTTGATGAATTTGAATGTATTATTATTTATTGATTTTATTTAATTTAATTATTCAGTATCAAATGCCAGTCAGTTCAAAAATGTTTCACGTTTAAATGAGGATTTCCTTCGTTTCTGTTACAAACTAAAAAACAAAGTTTAAAATTCTTCTTAAATTAAATATAAAATTATTTCAATAAAATGATTCTTTGTTCTAAGTTGATGTATATTTCTTTCTTTTTTTTTTTGTTTTCTTTATTGTTAATAAGGATACATTGTTATAAACGAGGTGTACTTATAACAAAATTTATAGACAAATGATACTACAGTGGGCGTGTGAAAATACTTTTTCATCCCATTTTGTCATGTAGGGGGGGGGGTGAGTGTGCATGTGTGTGTGTGTGGGGGGGGGGGCTTAACAGATAATAATTGAGAATCACCGTCATAAGGCCATGTGTGAGATGGATGTCCAGGCGGGTGGTGCCGAGTTGGATATGCATGTAACAGTGATGAATGGAGGAAAGTACCTGTAATGACTCCACTAGCAAGTCCAGGGATTCCCTCCACCTGTGTGACATTGTTGTGAAGGAAGTACTCGTCACATGTGGGCCCTGATGAGTTGCAGAAGTGATGCCACAGGGAGGTGAACCTTTCCACCATCACCGGGGTAAGAGTCGAGTCGGTCACATTGGAGGTCTGGTTAACAGGAAGCGGAGGACCTTTCTGCTGTTCCAGGACTGACTTGGCACAGTAACCATCCGCAAGAATGTGTTGAGAGAGAGTGCGGTTCCCCAGCATGCACACTCTGAGATCACACAGTTCACAGGGATGAGTTAATAACGAGTCAACGACAAAACTCAGAATCGACAACGTCACACGACCGCGCGGCCGAATCTCATTAACGTTCGACGAGGCTCACGGGAAGGAGGGAGGTTTGAAGGCAGAGACAAGGGCCCCTGTGTAGATGGAGAGGATGGAGATGATAACGCAGGCCAGAAACAGAGACGCTAACTTGTTGACGTATTTAACGCCGACAAAAACCAGAAGTGACATCAACAGAAGGAAGATGGAGCCATAGACACGCATGTTGTTGAGCAGGGCTGCAGCCTCACCGTCAGGATGAGTCGAGTAAAAGATGGCGGAGGGTGGAGCGATGTACATCTGAAACAAGAAGCACAGTGTTCTGATGAATGCACTGTGTGTGCAAATCGAAAACCAATCTGTTCACTTATCAAAGCTTTGGACACGCCCACTCCATGCTCCATTGTCAATATCATGGACTTTGTAGTCTTACAATTCCAGACTGTAGTCCATCTGTGTTCTTTGTTGTTGTTGTTGTTAGTCCCCTGTGTGTTCTCTGCTCATCATTGGTCAGGACCATCACAGAACAGGTATCATTTGGGTGGTGGATTATTTTCAGTGCTACTATTGGGGTCATGACCATTAGAGAACATAATAAAGGAGACGTACACAGTATGTACTGTAGAACACAAACAGATGGACTACAGTCTGGAATTGTCGAACTAAAGTTGTTTTGTAGTTCTAAATTTTAAGTAAGTCTTTACAGTAAGTGGAACTGATAACGGACAATAAGTGGAGCAATCAGGAGGCGTATCCAAACTTTTGACTGGTACTGTATATATATATATATATATATATATTCATTCGTTAATTATCTTCTGCTTTATCCTATATTAGGGTCGTAGGGTGGGGGTTCCCCATGCCCATCCAGGGGAGAAAGTTTCGGGCGCTGGGCAGATACACCCAAGACAGGGCGCCAATCTATCGCTGGACACACACTCACTCACACAGACACACTCTATATGGGGCAATTTGGAGAACTCAATTGACTTGATCCATGTTTTTGGACCGTGGGAGGAAACCGGAGAACCCGGAGGAAACCCACGCGGACACGGGGAGAACATGGAAACTCCACCCAGATGGGGATTCGAACCGGGAATCCCTAGTGCTGAGAGGCGAACGTGCCAACCACTAAGCCACCGTGTTGCCTTTATATATAAATATATATAAGATCTAGATCAATTACATGAGTAATTAATGATCTCCTCATTGAATTACATATTTATAGACACAAATAATCAAAGTGCATTACGGTAAATAGAAAGATCACATGAAAGTGAAGGTGAACTTTGACCTACTTTTCTTGACACTGGCATAGTTTTTATAACGTGCAAACACACAAAAACATACACACGGACACATTCAGTCAAAAGTATGCGGACACCTCTTTAGTTCCGGTGAAGGGTGATGTCAATAGGGGTGAGCTGCAATATTCGCTGATTCGACGATTCGATTCAGAGAACCGTAGTCGACTATGAACCTCATAGTCGAATGTACCATTTTGACCACATGGGGGCGCCCATGGCTGCTGCTAAGCATTAGTTTTTGCATGAAATGTCTTTGTTTTCGTTATATATATATATATATAGCCTTTTGTCAAATAAAATCATCCTAATTTCTAGAAAAAAAATAATAAAAAATTTAAATCGTTTTTTTAAAAACTACGCTTATAGCGCCATCTTGTGGTGAAATTTTAACTGATTTGACTATCAGTCGACTATAGGGAAAATCTGACGAATCGGATTCGACTATGAAAATCTTTAGTTGAATACAGCCCTAGATGTCAATATTACAGCATAACATAGCACTACACTATATATATTTTTGAGAACGTCGCCTCCTCAAAACACAGCACTCAACTGTGACCCAACTGTTTAGCTCGTGGTACCACGTCAGTAAATTTTCACTTCTGTTTCACCATGACACAGGGCGTCTATATAATCCTCGGTCCCACAGCTCTATAAAAACTATACAAAATGCTTCCTCTGGAGGAAAAGCACCTCTTAGTCTTAACATCACCCTCCACTGCAATTAAGGAGATTTTCGTGGTATTTCATGATTGGCTGAGGTGTGCGTGCGCATGTCTGATGCAGCGTGTGTTACTATGCAAACTGTTAGAAGGAGCATCTACAGCAGAGAGACGGTGGCGAGCGAGTGATGAGAGTAAGAAATTGTTTCAGCACCAGCAGGATCTCCACGGCTCCAAGGATGTACATGGACCCGGCGAAGGTGGTACCCAGATAAAAACACAACCCCACTGCGCCCCCAAACTCTGGGCCCAATGAGCGCGAGATCATAAAGTATGAGCCCCCAGCTACAAAGACAGAGAGAGAAGGAGCAGTATTAGTGTTTCTATGTTAGTGTAACTACATGATGCTCCACAGACTGCGGGGTGTAGCTAGACACTCATGCAGTATGCATGCACTAAAGTCATATCATCTACATAACAGTTAGAAGTGAGTATAATGTGAGCTTTGTGATTAGATTCATCCTTATATTCACTAATTGTAAAAAAAAAAAGTACCCTAAATAGGTTAACTTAGTCTTTCCACACTTCATTGACTAAAATTTACTACATATGTGATTTGGACCCACAAATGCAATGTTTATTAGACCAGATATTCATCTTCTAATGCGCCATGGTCCAGTTCTAATACAGAAACTATCAATGAAAACACTTTACTTATATATAGATTATTAACGGTGCGATATTGTGATAGCTGTGATTCATTACATTTACATTTTGGTCATTTATTGGACGCTTTTATCCAAAGCGACTTACAATGTGAGCACAGGGTTCATCACAACATCCCTGGAGCAATGAGGGTTAAGGGTCTTGCTCAAGGACCCACACTGGTAACCTCAGTGGACCTGGGATTTGAACCGCCAACCTTCAGATTGATAACCCAACACCCTGACCACTGAGCTACCGTGCCCTCAGATTCATCAGATACTCACTTCACTACAAGTGTTTAAAGTTGTGGCTCATGTACAGTGTAAATTATTCCAAATACTACAAATAAAGGTCTATATATTGCATGTGTGTGTGTGTACTTCATTACTATGTGTAATAAAGAGATCTGTACCTGGCACAACACCATTCGTTGCAATAGCGCTCATAGAGATAGCCGTCAGCATGGTCTGTAAAGCAGATCAGTAGAATTCAGACACTTAAGACTTATTTTAACATATAGTACTGCGTTTGTGTTTGACTGCAACTCACACAGCAACAGCAGATGAAGACAATACACAGGGCCTGCAGAACCCCTGCGGTACCCACGACCCAGGTCAGCCTGAGGAAGAGGATCACGCCAAAGATGTTCTGCAGGCAGGGCAGGTAGACTCCCATGAAGGTGCCCATCTTAGGAGACTGTCATGCCACAGATTACCAAAAGTAATTAAAATACAAACATTCGTTGTCTGGACAAATTAAAAAAAGGCACAGCCGGAATCATGTTAAAATGATACGGGGTGCTGCATTTGGGCAGGTCTGGGTTCAGCAATGTTTTGAGGTCAGCCGACCTGAATTTACGGAACCACCTGGTTATTCCATCAATGGATGTTTTCTTCACTTATGATACAGACATACCGTATTTTCTGGACTATGAGGCGCACCTAAAAGCCTAAAATTTTCTCAGAAATCGGACGTGCGCCTTATAATCCGGTGCGCCTTATACGTGTACTGAGTTCCAAATTCTATAAACGTATTGTTGTGCGACCGGGTGGTTTTTTGTTCCACACATCGCCGCCCTGCTGATCTGCGACTCCATGCGCGCTCATCTCACAGAAAAGCCGAGTGAAGAACAATAATTGGGAGCTCGCCGTCATTCCGGGAGGATTAAATAAAGAACTCCGACCGCTGGACGTTGGCGTAAACGGGGCGTTTAAAGTAAAGTTACGATCAGCGTGGGAGCGATGGATGATAGACATGAACACACGTTTACTAAAACTCGGGAGGCGGCGGCGGGGCGAGTTACGCCACCGTCTGTGAATGGGTTGTGGACGCCTGGGCCGAGGTTTCTGCCGTGACCGTCGTCCGAGCTTTCGCGAAAGCCGGCGTCGTCGCCGAACGGCCGCCCGGAGACGAGACGGACTCGGACATCGATGAGAGGGAACACCGGAGTGCTCGATAGAGAACCGGCTTTTTAATTCAGACACAGAAGACGAGGACGCTGATGGATTTGTGGGAGAAGAGAGATTAAAATAATGTGTGTTTATCAAGTTGTAGAATAAACTTCAATTATAAATCAGCGTTTTGCATCCTTTACTTTTCTTGTAGATCGTATGTTTTAGCGAGTGCCTTATAATACGCTGCCGTACAGAATAAGTACCGTACAGAAACAGAGTCCCTAAATCAGACTGCGCCTTATAGTACGGTGCGCTTATACGTGTGACAAATACAGAAATAGACCCCGTAATTCAGACTGCGCCTTATAGTACGGTGCGCTTCATGGTCCGGAAAATACGGTATTCTAGAAAGGCCTTCATAAAGGCATTGGGATTTGCTGAAGAAGGCTTTTTGCAGTGGGCCAAATCTTCATTATTAAAACTCTGGACAGAAATAGTAAATATTGTAATTGCCGAAGCTTGTGGAGACAACGCCACAGTGAATGTGTGATGTCATCAAAGATTAAGGTGTCCAATTAAATATTAGAGTAACTTTTTTTTTTGGCAGGCAGTGTAATAATCAAGTGTTGAAGGAGTCACTAATACTCGCGCGTGTCAGAAATACAGCATGAGGAATGCAAGACGCTGTACCTTGCTGGATTTCGGCTTTTCTCCAATACTCTCTGCCTCCTCGTGTTCTCTGGCACCCTGAGTCAAGTTTGTGTAGTTCGCCAGACGTGAAAGAAGAGAGGAAACCTTTGGTCGAGTGTCCATCTCTTCCTATAAAGAGATTAAGAGTGTGGATAGGTGAGAGAACCCAGAATTATTAACCTTCTTAAAACCATTTACATTCCTAAAAACTTTTACCCTCACAGATCTAATCCTTACACTTTTTTTTTTTTAACTCTCCCAACTTTCTCAGAATGTCCTTCATTTGCAGATCACCCTGCCTGTAGCTCTTGCCCTTCCTCAGCTTGTTGCCTTAATTTTTTTGTCACCATCAATCCCACATAAAACCTTATTAAGCCTCCTTTCCATTTCCAGAGGCTTTTCCCTTCCCAGTTCCACCTTCTGTCATAGAAATGTGGAAGATTGGGGGGGGGGGTTGTATGTGCTGTTGCCATATTTATGTGATTTTATTTTCTTCATACACTACATTTAAACAAAATTAAAACTAGAATTTAACTCCGAGATCCACTTATTGCAACAATAAGTGTATGAAAATAACACGTCTTTAGCGCTTTGTATAAAACAGCAGGTCTGATGGTTTCGGACCTGAAAGCGGTGGTTACGTACCTCAAACAGTGCCAGGTTACGGTCATAGAAATCATCATCATCAACCA